>JAVHNF010017819.1:0-22182 GCA_034783455.1 Micropsitta finschii | reverse complement strand
GTGAACACTAAATAGGTGCCAAGGTGCCCAGGCAGGAATGTTTTCTCTACGGAGGTGCTATCTTGTTTGCTTTGGGTCTTACAGCAAAACAAACCATAGCAGTTTGAGTAAATGCTGGCCAGAAAGAAACAAGGTCATTGTTGTTTTCCTGCCACAATTAGGCAGAGCTTTCTGCAGATGCTTTGACAAAAACAGCTAATATTTGCAAGTGACTGGTTTGTAAACACTCTGATAAAGTGAAAGCACTGTAACAGGTTTCCCAGCTCTGGGCACGCTTCTGAGGTACGTACATAGACCATTCAACTTGTTTCCAAACGTTCCTACTGTTTATGCTTAGGGTATTATAGGCAGATAAGAAGACAAATCAACTGCTGCTTCTGGTAGGACACCTCTGCTGTGTTTGGCTCTAAGCTGGTGAGTTGTGGTGCTGCATGGTGTAGCAATCCTCGATGACATGCTGGAGATGGAGTGATTTCAGCTGTAACGTTCCGGGAGATGGCTTTTCTGTACGCAGCCATGAGGGTTCTGTTCTGCTTTAACATCTGTGAGAGGTCTGAAATAATGATGAGTACCGCTTGAAAGACTTCAAGAAAAGCAGTGAAAGATGGAAAGAGACAGTCATAAAGTAACAGAGGCCAGCTGGAAACAGGAAACAAATTCCTGGAAAAAGGCATTGTGAAAACTAGAAATGTTCTGCATTTGACCCAAGTCTTGGCATATAGAAATGTTCTTTACAGTGTTCTGGAATAAGAAACTTCTGGACTATGATTTCTGCTTCAGCAGAGAGCGTTGAGCACGTTTCCTGCTTTTCTTTCCATATCTGGAAGAAAGGTTAGCTCTTCTTCCTTGTTGTCAGTTATCTTGGTTCATGATTTTTTGTAGTGGTGCTCTAAACATGGGAACAGAACTGTTCTACAAAAGAGAATTCAGCTGTTTATCTGGATGTCACCTGTGTGCAGTTGGTATGTTGGTGCTTGAGGAATAGGCCAAAAAACCCAAACAAACACCAAGTGTTTTAGCACAGAGCAGGACGTGATGGTTCTGGCAGTTACGTTTTCCTAGTAGCCCTTGTGAAAGTCTGAATGTCAAAGGTCTCGTTAAAGTAAAAGACAGGATTTCTCTCTTCCATGGAGGTTTGGATGGATGGATGGATATGACAACAGCAAAATCAAGTCTGTGGTGTGGTGTTCTTTATTTGGCTATTTCCAAAGATTGGTAAGCCTGATTTAGAACACACTAAACATCTTGGGTGAGAATAGGATGAAATCACCATTCCAGAGAAAGTCTGATCTTCAGGTAGCCTTGAAACCATTTTCAGTGAAGTAAATGAAGAAATCAATAGCTTTAAAGAAGTTTATTTTATGGTTGAACCAGAGTAAATGGCATTCGTGCTCTTAGAGCAGAGGTTTAATAACATGAAGTGGTTTATGAGTGTTTACTGTTGTTTTCTCTTTTAAAACTGACACCCTTCTTGCAGTGCGTGGAAGGACACTGAAATGTAATTGTAGACCTGTCAAAACAGCTCTCAGTGGGCTGATGGCACCCCTGGAAGATGGGGATCTGCTGCTGCATGAGTTTGTCAGGAAAACAATTGTTTCTCTTGGCTTGTGGATTCTTTTTACAATACAGGAAAATCCTTAGTCCCAAATCCAGTAAGACTGTATAAATGAGCTGAGAGAAGTTAACTTCCATATGGCTGTACAGATGTAATGACAGCAATTAGTATGTATGTAACAGGAGGGGATGGGAGCAGGGGAGGAGGAGGAGGAAGGAATAAGTAGATTTAAAATTGTGAAAGCTTGAATAACCATTTAAAAAACTCTGTTCTTCATAAAAGCACATGAATATTCATGGTGAAGTGGGTGATGAACTTTTGCAATGTATGTGCTCTGTTGAAATACTTCAGATCCGATGGACATTTTGGGTACAGCACTGGATGACAGCTTAAGGAAGCTTGACTGCTGTTGATCAAGGGTGGTAGCAGGTATAGCATTGTATGTACAAAGATGTTTCAATGCATTTTCTTCTCATTTCAGGTTTGCTTCCTGATTTCATAACTGACAGAGTTGAGACGGTGAAACGTGATTGTTGCAGGGTGCAAGGTGTGAACCTGCTCAAGCAGGTAGGGAAACAACAGAAAATAACACCTTCAAAAGTGCTAAACCCGCCTGTTTTGGGATTTGGAATATGCCTTCTTATATCTCTTCTATCTGGCCATACAGCAAATTGACCTGTATCAGTTGAATTCTCTTTTTATTGCTAATGTTGCTGTGCAAAAAGGATTTCAACAGGTTCTGAAGAAGAAAGTCATCCTCATATCTTGGAATGTTTTTGGCTTCTCTTTCCAAATAGCTGGTAAATACAAGGGTAAAATAGATCAATTTTGTGAAATAATGTGGGATTCCTGGAAGAAGTGATCATAAAAATTCTCCATAACTAATCTGAATAATGAATTTCTGAAGCTGTGGTAGCTGTGTAAGTGTCCAGCAGTAAGAGACTCTTGACAGTGTCTTCTTTTCATTGCTGTGGAGCAGAGTTCAGCTGTTCTTTTGAGCTCTGTTGGGAGACTTCAAACAGGTAAAACATTAACTTCCCTGGCAGTGTTTCATGAGAAAAGTTTGCCCTCTGGGCAAAGTCCCTTCTGGTGGCTTCCTAGGAGCATTTGCTCTTCTATCGTTTTCACCATGAGTGGTGAGATGGATTGCTGTGAGGATTTAGAAGCAGAGAAGGCAAACTCTGCTGCTTGAAATCGCCTCCAAATTTTGGGCAGTGCTTGTTGTGAGGGGCTTCCAGGCTGCTGGTTCTCCATCTCNNNCCCCCCTTATTTGTCAGCAGGGCTTGTATGAATGGTGTCACAGGATTAACCTGGATTAAGAGTATTCTTGTGAAACAGAACATTAGTAACTTCTGTCATGACATGGAATAAGTTTAGGTTGTAGATGAATAATACATTGTATTGGCAAGTTGGGAGCTTTCTACATGGGCTTTGTTGCTAAGGTAGTAATTAGTCAAACTGCACATTGACAGAAATATCCTGAGAGACATCTGTGTTAATTTTCATTCTAGTTCTTTTAAGGAGTGGATCTGCAGAAATCCATCCACAAAGGTTACTGTTAAACCCCGAAGAGGGTTGACTTTGGCCTTTGGCTCCAGTTGTTAGATGACTTTTCTTGCTTACAATTAGCAGTATGGGTCCTGTTTGGTTAAGATCCTTAGAAACCAGGGCCTTATTGCTTTTTATCTGTAGATCTTAAAGATTCACAACAGTTTTGTGATGACAAATGTCTTTTTAGTTGTGGAGTAGAACTCATTCTCTACCATATCCACCTCTGTAAGAGTCTTCCCTCTATGAATGGCACCATTTGTAGCATGGCAAAAAAAGTTCTTTTAAAGCAGCTCAAGAACTTCCAGAATGAAGTCGGTTCTATAAGTGCTGGTAAAACAACGTGCAGAACATGCAGAAAAGCTTGTGATGCCTGCGTTACTTCACAAGAAAGAGGTTTGAAGAGTTTGTATGCCTTTGGGATCAGGGCGGGAAATCTTTGATGCCAGAAGGGGGATAGCAGCAATGTGGCAGTGTTCTCATGTGAGAAGTCAAATTCGCTCCAATTACTGATTGCTATCAAAGACTTTCACAGCTCAAGCAAATCCTCTGCCTTTACTTTCCATCATTTGTGGAAGAAGGACTCAAAACAGTTGAATCATAGAATAATTAGGGTTGGAAAGGACCTTAAGATCATCAATAGATGTTTGCCAGTTTGAGTTTTGCTGTTCAGTGCACTGTCAATGCACTTTGAGCAGACTAACCAACTGGTTGGTAGATTGACTCTTTGCTCCACTGACCAGCTTCAGTGATTTCAGATCTGGCTTATAGTAAATGCAACTGCTTTTAAATCTGTGTCATAGGAATGCATTTAGCAAACTAATTTGGAATACAAATTGTTTCTTCAGACTTGGTGTGTGTTGAATTACGAGGTATGTTACACAGTCTAGTTTTATGGCAGATAAACAAGCTGTCAAGTGTCTGGTTTCCAGTAGGGTAGTGCTTTACCAGCACTTTTAAACTCGACACACTTTGGATCAGTGCTGGTATTTTGGGATGTGAGGCTGCACTGCTTGGAAGTGGTGCTTCAGAAAAGACAAAGCATTAAAGCCTCCATTCTGAAAACTGGCAGTGTTTCCAGGAGACCTGGATCAGGCAGCAGGGATCACCAGTGTCCTTTCTAAGGTAGAGGTGGAGTTGGTGTCATGGAGAAGCGGTTGTGTAGCTGTAGGCAGGAAGGAAATATGACTTCTAGCAGAGCAGACTGCTAACCACAAGTCACTGTAGCACTGTGAATGCTTCTGCTGCAGTCCCCACTCAGGAGCAGACACATTTTACTTTCCAAAGTTTGAAAAAGCAGCATCCTCCCCTGTATGCTCTGTGGGGCTGGATGCAGTTGTGATCTGGGGGCACAGCATCTTGGTGGGTGGAAAGATCTAAACGGGGAGGTAATCACAGCTGCCATTGCTTTCACAGTTTGCTGCATTTAAAGTCAGAGTAGTCCTTGGGGTGTTTTATAAGAACAGATTCTTTCAGCACAGTTGGGCTTTTTGTGCTTACCAGCTGAACACATTTTATCCGAGTCAGTCATTAATTCTTAGAACAACTAGATGTGTATCACAGTGCCTTTACAACTGCAGTGTTGACACAGGGGAGCTGAAATGACTCCAACGTTGAGTTTGTTTTACCTTTTGAGTGCTGATAGAGCATAGCAACTCGGTTTCTATTCTGGTAGGAGTTACCTCAGCTGTTAGGAATGAATCAGCTTTAAAAATATTGACCAAGATAACCCCTTCCATGACAAGAGAACTTTTGGCACATGTCACACATTCCAAACTCGTGTTTGACTAGTAAGTGCTGTGGATCAAAGTAAAACACAAAGACTTCAACAGCCCAAGGCAAGTGATACTTTTAAAGTCTTTTTTTGGGCCTTCTCAGGATGTACTGAGAGTTGTTGCCACTTTTGCACTGCTCGGTCAGCTCGAAGAATGTGCTTTTTCTTGCAAAAATGAGTTATTTCAGAAGAGGTGCAACAGAGGAGAGCTGTGGTGAAAGCTCCAATCGTATTAGTCTAGTAAGGTATTTCAAGCAGTACAGAGTTCAGTGTCAGTAAAGGTAACTTACAGATGATGATGTGCTGAAGTGTAGTTTGTTCTTGAACTCCAGGGTTCTCAGTAGAGAGCTGTCCTGAAGTTACACGATTCATGGGATATATTTATAATATCTTTACAGAATATAGTGCTTTTTTTCCCCCTGGTTTTAATATATCAGTAGTATTGACTCAGAGAGTCAATTCAAATCCTTTCATCCATTCTTTCCCTGAAAAAGGACCACGCATTTGATTTTCATCCCTGGTGCAATTTATTTTTTCCTAACAGAACAACTATGAGGACACGTATTTTTTCCCCTGAATACTTTCTAGTGCAGACTATATTAAACTACTTCAGTTGGATTGGTACAGCACCTTTAGGGTGGTGAAAGGGAAGAACAGGAACATATAACATGGTCTTTAGAATAAAAGCCAGCTTCCTGTTTCTGTTCCTGAAAGTGCCCTGGCAGTAGCTGGAATGTTTGCTCGCCATATATGTCATTTGGCTTTGGAGAGTGACTCAAAGTGAAGACGTTGCAAGTCAGGCCACTGGAATGTGCTTAAAATGGATGCAGCAGCAGCAAACCTTGATGGGTTTCTCTACCTCAATGTCTCTATTTTAATTAGTAGTTGGGAAAAAAAAGGATAAAATTGTCCTAAAATAGTTCCTTTTTTCTTTCTGGATTCATTAGTCACTTCTGCTGCAAAGTTTGTTGTAACCTTTATGCAATGCTGAGTTTAATGCAAATCTTGTCTTTACAAACCTTTACCTAATTCCCAGAACCATCTCAAGTTTTCTTCCTCTTTTGGGGTGTGGGTGATGAGCATTGCAGAGCGTTTGTTTCGCAGATGCTCAGGTTTTGGCAGTTTGCTGTCAAAATGCCTCTTTGTTCATTTTATGATTTGAGATGCTTTTTAGCCATTGAAATAAGTAATTAAAGTAACTTCCAGTGCCTGATCTCTGGACCATCACAGCAACTTGGGATGCACACAAGAAGCACAGTTTTGCTGTTGAACATGCACAGATAGAAGCAGAGCTGTAAATCTACCAGTACACTGGTGTGTTTTTTTTCCTCTGCCCAAATTACTTGCAGCTATGCAATATTTTACTAAGTTTGAGAGGGAGAAAATGTAATTCCTTGTAGAAATTCCTAAGGAATTCTGTTAAAGGCTAAATAAATTGCTTCCGATACTGTGAATGAAACTTAGGTATTATGTAAAGAGAGCAGATTTTCTTCTCAGCCCCATCAGCTACCTCTGGAGTTGCAGAGATCTTGATGCCAACTGCTAATATGGAATACTCGACAATCCAAACATGACTCCAACTACCACTTAGTCCTTCTCCCAACCCACTGCTGAAACGTTCCATTTCTAGGAATGAAAGTAGGAAGGAGTCTGGGATCTTAATCTAAGGAGTGGAGTCCCCTTCCTCCTTGCCAATTCAGGGCCCAAAGCATTTACCATTTAAGCAGAAGAATTATATTGGAACCAACGGGAATTCCAAAGCTGGAGCACATTTTGCAGCGTGATCAACCTTTAAATCATCAGGAATTTTGTTTGTGGCTGGATCCAGTGCTGAAGTAGGTCAGCTATTAACTACAGCTGAGAAGCACTGTGATGGCTGGGTGGAAGAGGCACTACAGCTCTCCCAACCCGTCTCCGGCATCCTGAGTTTGCTCCCGCAGCCACTGCTGGTTGGAGGGGTTGCAGAAGGAGGTTGTTGGTAGCAAGAAGGGAAAGGCTTGTGAAGGTCTCTGTCAGAAGCTGCAGAACTGTTGTTACAAATTTGATTCTTTTGGATGCTGACAGGAAAATCTGGCTGAAAGAATGAAGCAGCTTGGATTTCATCAATATTTGTACCAACCTTCAGATGTAAACCCTGTGACACACACAACCCCCTCTTAATAGTCCTCAGTATTTTTCTTTCCCTGGAGGTAAGATAACGAAAATCCATTAGGAAGTCTTGCTCGTTGATACAGAGTAGATGTTTACAGGCAAACAGATCAGGTGGGGTGTAACTGAAACAATTACATGGTCAAACTATTCCCTGCAACATCTTTTAAGGGTCTCTTTATCTGGACACGTGCCTGAATTCAGAATTATAGCTGTTCAGAGTCATTTAATGCTACAGCATAATCTCTTCAGTGTCTGTGAATACTTGGAAGGACCTCTGAATTATTTTGGCTGCAACAGAACTCCTCCCTGGGTGATACACTCTGGTAACTGACCATAGCAACTGCATAAACTCCACAAGCAGACAGGACGCGTACAGCCAGGGTTTAACCTGAGTGTTCAGTGCGAGGCAGACCTGTGCAAACAGGGTAATATTCCTGAATCTTGGATTATCATTTGTGTTCATGATTCCCTCTGAAAGTTTAAAGAAGACGTTGGGGTTGGGTATTTAGTTTTTTGACGGTAAGCCTTTGGGTTTCCTCACTGTTCTTTAAACCAGCTTTGCTCTATTGACAGTGATGTGACCGAAATGAAATGGATTGTCTCTAAAGGTGTTCCTGCTTGCGTGAGCAGCGTGGCCTCTGCCTGTTCCTGGGTTTTGCGCTAACTTGCTGCTTTCAACTCTAGCCCTTGTATTTGTAATTACTCTGAGGTGCAAACCTGTTATCCTTTTACAGATTTCCTCCTGAAGTACATCTTCTATTCTGAGCCCAGCACCATTCATCTGTTATTTAGGCAGCTGCTTCCAGCATTCGCATTTCCAGTCTTACCCAGTTTCATGTCACTCTGGAGCTGGTCAGGCTGCCAATATCCTCTCAAATCTGGCTTCATTTTTCACATACTTTCCCTTTTTTGTTCAGGTACAGCTGACGGGTGCTTGCAAAGATGTCTAAAACTAACAAGTCAAAATCTGGATCCCGTTCTTCCCGTTCGAGGTCGGGATCGAGATCCCGGTCACGATCCTTCTCCAAATCCCGCTCCCGTTCTCGTTCTGTCTCACGGTCAAGAAAGCGCAGACTTAGGTAAGTGCCTGCAGCTCTGGAGCCAAAGGGTGTAACTGCATTTCCTTTCTGTCCTGTTCAGATGGTTTGTCACTTAATTCTTTTCCAGGGAAAGACTTTAATTAGATTCTAGGACAGATAGCATCCTGTTTCCTGCCAACCTGTACTGTTTTGAAGTGTTCTCAATGAGCTAGGAGAATGAATTGTCAAGATCCTTCTTTTGAGCTCTTAATCTGGTCTCTGTAGGATGTTTTTAGTGAGCAGTAACTTCTTCCCTGATGTAAATATGAACAGATACTCTAATGTACAGTTTAATCAGAAGGTGGTTTGGTTGATATAGTTCATTTTGTTAGGGGGGGTGTTGTTAAAGGCCTTTTTAGACTGGTCCCTTAGAGAAGACTTCTGTACTTCGTTTCTTCTCAAAGATATTAATAGGAGCCTGTGTCAGAACATATGTGGCTTTCTTCCCATGTTCTTCTGCAGTTCTGAACCGCTGTATGTAACAGGATAGCCTGTTGGGCTTTCCCTAATGCAAAGTAGACGCAATCTCTGAGATCCAGTTGCCTGTGTTAGAAGTATTCATGGCTAATGATGATGTTTGAAATTGCCAAAACAGGACACAGTGCAGAAATTGCTAGCTTTTTATCGTGGCTTGAGGTCATTTTGAGGTTGTGCTTTTGATCAGACGTTTGCTTTAGTGCTATGAGAGTTTAAGTGTGTGTTTCATAGTCTTAAGTAGGCAAGAAGAGTTGGGAAGGTCCATAGCAAAACGTGCTCCTTTGTGGTGCTAAACATCTTTGGCTGGTTTTTTTTAAGCTGTTAATGTAATTGATCCCAGACTTCACGGCTATTGTGTGTTTTCCCCTCTCTTTCTAGAACTTGATTGAAATGAGTTTTAATGTCCATTTCATATACTGCTATTATGTGACAGCAGTGATTGTTCTGGATGGATAAAGTAGATAAATTTCACTACACTTAATTTGGAGAACTCATTTATGTTTGTAACAGTTGTTCTTGCCTCCTGGAATTGCTTCTGATAAGGCTCGTGTCTTCCCTGGATATCAGGATATCTGTGTTTTCCTTTTCTTTTGGCTAAGCATTATGTAGCTGGCAAAGGCATTCCAGTTGGACTGGGTATATAATGGTGTTCATCTGCTCTCTCACTAATCTTTAATTAATAACACATATCATTAGACTGCAAACATGTGCAACTGTTAACAGTTAAAGAGAGGTTTAAAATGCAGAGGCTGTAATAAATGTAAAGTTGGAGGGAGAAGGACATGGCAAAACTAAATTAGAGGCGGAGACTTGAGTCAAACCAAGTTTTTGCAGAAGGAATCTGGAATGCTGGAAGAGACATAGTCATTTGGGAATATCTGCCTAGCTGTGAAGGAACTTTGACAGCTGAAAACAAAGGCACCCTGTGCAAGCGTGATTGTTTCCTCTGTGCTGCTGCTGAATCCACTTGTGCTTTGTAAATAGGAACCAAAATGGAAGGGGTTAGTACGGACAAGTCACCTTGTATGGCGTTAGGATATCTTCTGAGGTAGGTCTTGTGGCATTTTGACGTGAAAGTCCATTATTATGTACTTCAGCATACACCACAAAATGTTTGACTCTTCTTTTGGTAGGTTTGCTGTTTGTTCTGAGTCACATTGCCATGCTGGAGGCTGCCTAATAGTTCTTGTTTTCTTTCTGGCTTTATTTTACCTGTTGTAAGATTGTGGGTGCTTCACAACTGGAGCTCTGTGTGTTGGCTGGGGCTGGCAGAGTGAAATCTCCCTGCTGCAGCTTCTCTAAAACGATAGAGCAGATTTGGGAAGCTATGTTCAACGGGTCCCTTGCTGGCTGTTGATCACAAATGCAGCAGTTGTCTGAAAATAGGAGTATGTGTGGTGTTAGTGCTTTTGACTGGGGCTCATTCCAATTGTGTTTTCCCATCTGCCTCTATGCTTTTCCTTCTTATTGTTGCTCAAGAGAAGAAGTGTCTCAGAGAGGTTGTTTAGCTCGTTTGGTTGTTTCAAGCAGAGGATGAAGCGTATGTTAAAATTATCATTAAGCTACTTGCTAGCAATAACTACAGCATGAGCAGACCGTTTCCTGCTAAACTGTAATGTATATTTGATAGGTGGAAGACAAACACAGAACCGAAGTCAATCTCTGTATGCATTTATGCTCATGTGATAGGAATTCTAACAGCAGTGTTGTATTTCCTCAGGTTATGGGGGCTTGGGGTGTGAGCAGAGAGGGGGCAGCAGTGAGTTGTGTATTGCCAGTGTGTGAAAGAGCCAGTACACATGTGTTGGAGTACGGCCAATGAGACCAAGTGAAAATGGAAAGTGGGAATGGTTTCAGTGCATATTAGTTACTCAAATTCCATTTGGAAAAGTGTCTTTCTCTGTTTAACTGTACTAGTTTGGACAGTTCCTCTCTTTTACCAATGCAAATTTGCTAAAATCTCAGGCTTTCAGCAGGTTTGTTTTTCCAACAGCTGTGAAATACTGTAAGGCTGGCATTTAATCCTGAGCTACAGTGGGGCTTTGAAACAGTCCCACAGCTGCAGCTCCAAAACTTGCATGGGAGGGACTACTGGAACGATGAGCCTTTGACGTTTTGCCACTTGACTCTGTATTCTTACAGGTTTTGGGTTCAGTTTTGTTCTGTGACTTGTATGGTTTGGGGCGGAGGCGAGGAGAGGGACACTGAGCAGTGCCATCTTGCGGCCTCAGCCTGGAAATAAGTGCATCCATCTGCTGTCCCCCTTGTTTGGAGTTCCAGCTTCTGAACTGGGCAAGGGCTGCACCTTTTGAACCTTAAAACTATAGAGTGGTGTGCTGTTTGCTGCAGTGCTGCTCCCCTCATGTTGAGATGTAGTGATTTATATAACTCACCTGGCAAAGAAGTGGGATTTCATCCTGATTATCAGAATTTCAAAAGCACATGAGAACTTTGGACACAAGAAGATGGTCTTGGGTCATGTTTCAGTAGCATGACATCCACAAAGAAAGAGAGAGGTCTATGAAGAGGTACAACCTTGACTTTGAGCTGTAAAGGGCTGGAAGTTTGCAACATGCCACTTTTTTCCTGAAGCTGGATGACAGCCGTGTTCATCCTAGAGAAACTAAGCAGTAGTTATCATGATCTGTGCAATGATCCTGAACATTTGTTTGGTGGTATCACAGATACGAGTTATTTCCACAGCAGTTTATCGAGGGCAAAGTGTAATACCTCAACTGGACGAGGCCAAACCAAAGAAATCAGTTTTAAAACTTGAGGAGTGCCGTTTTCATCTACTTTTCCATAAAGCTTCAAATAAAACATTGTGACAAAAGAATAAATTTTAAAGTATTTGTGTATTTTTTTCTTTTTCTCAGTTCTAGGTCCCGTTCAAGATCGTATTCTCCATCTCATAACAGAGAAAGGAACCATCCGAGAGTCTATCAGAGCCGGGATTTCCGAGGTCATAATAGAGGCTACAGGAGACCATATTATTTTCGAGGCAGAAATCGAGGGTTTTATCCCTGGGGCCAGTATAATCGAGGAGGATATGGGAATTACAGGTCAAACTGGCAAAACTACCGCCAAGCGTACAGCCCTCGTAGAGGGAGGTCTCGCTCTCGTTCCCCCAAGAGAAGGTCTCCTTCGCCCAGGTCTAGAAGTCGTTCTAGGAATTCCGATAAGTCATCTTCTGATCGGTCGAGGAGGTCTTCCTCTTCCCGGTCTTCCTCAAACCACAGCCGGGTGGAGTCTTCTAAGCGTAAATCTGGAAAGGAGAAAAAGTCATCTTCCAAGGATAACCGGGCATCTCAGCCTGCAGGAGATAATCAAGGAGATGAGTCCAAGGAGCAGCCGTTTTCAGGAGCAGTGGCTCAAGATGTCAAGGCATCTGAGGGATCAAAACCATGGCAGGAGATGTCCACCTATGGTACAAGTTCAGCATCAAGAGCTTCAGTGTCTGAGCTTAGCCCAAGGGAGCGCAGTCCTGCACTAAAAAGCCCTCTCCAGTCAGTTGTGGTGAGGCGGCGTTCTCCTCGGCCAAGTCCATTGCAAAAGTCGAGCCCTCCACAATCCAACCCATCCCAGATGAGCTCTGCTTTACAAAGCAGCGGCAGCAGCACCTCCTTTCAGGCAGGCTCTCATCAGAGTCCCTTTGACCGTGGCTCGGCAGGTTTGAGCCCAACAAGGAAGAGTCCTGTGTGTAAAAGCCCAACACCAGTCGGTTCCATTTATAGTACATCTCAGAAGGAGGAAGCCACAGCTCCCGGAGGAGGAGCCTTCTCCAAAAGGCAAGTGATGTGTGTGTTGTGCTGTGGTGGTTCTGTGTAGACACTCTCCAGGAGCACTGCAGGGGTTCTCCCTGTGCAGGCTCCAGCTGGAATGAGCCCCAGGGTGTGCAGGGTGCCATCCTAGCAGGCTGCCAGCTCTTTAGCCCTGGTATTGGCTGAATTATAGAATGAAATACAGACCTTGCCCTGTGTTGTAGAAAGCTGGAGTTAGTTTTGTGTCCTCGATAGTTGCTAAAGTGTTCACAGCTTGTGAACACTTGAAGATGTACTGGGTGAGATTTTTCTGGCAATTTAACAGTGCCCACTAGAAGCTTGCATTTCTGTGTTACTTTCCACTTAAAGACATTTTATAGTATTGCATTCTTGAATTGCATTAGATACTATAAATTCGAAAAAGGTAATGAAATCTTACTGCATGTCCTGATGCAGAGCAAGCTCAGGCAGGTGTAGTTGCAGCATTTGTGCTTGTAGTTGTGAGTTAAAGCACCAAGCTCATTGCTAAATTTAAGACATCCTTCCATAGAGAAGCTTCTCATGTTGGTTTGCCTGGTGGTTAGTCCACTGCAGATTCATGTGTGACACTTTGTTTTAAAAGGTGTGGTAACATTCACAAGTGCTTTTAAAGCTTTTACTGTTTTTAAAATTATTTTGAACTGATTCTATATCAAAGATGTCTGAAACTGAAGAAGAAAGGGGGGGAGAAAGCTGTAACTCTTGTTTGGGCTTTCCAAAGCACTGAACTAATGTCTGAGGGCTTTACTGCTGTTTCCTCGTGAATGCTTTAAAACACAGTTCTGATGCTTTAACCTGTTGTTCTCACTACAAGTGTTGTTGTCTTCTCCAAGCAGAATAAATATTCTCCTCTGTTAACCTTTTTGCTTTTATTTGTATTTACAGTCTGTCAGGAAATATTTAGCTTACCTATGAAACTTGCATCCAAAATTTGAAGTAGCTTTTGAGGCTTTTATTTCCAGTGTGTTGTTTAAAGCAGAACAGCCCAGTTTGAAAGTTTTGATGTGTTGTTCTCCTGAACCAGGTTTGTAAGTAAATAAACTGATTGGGTAAGATGTTACTGTTTTCCTTCAAATGACTCTGTGAGTAAGCTGTTTGTTATTTGTTCTTAAGCGTCATCTCACCGGTTCTGCATATCCATTTTCTTCTACATTTGCTGAATTTATTGAGAACTAGAAGTCTAAATCCAGGCTGAGTAAATCTGTGTTATCTTTTAAATATTTTAGGGCCTAGACACATCTTTCTGTCCATGCATAGCTTGGTGTGCTCTAAAATTTGACTGCTTTCAACTGATGAGTGAACCGCTTTGATTTTTTTAATAAGAGATCTACTGAAATGTCTGTTTTATGAACAGGTATCTGGAAGAGCAGAAGCCTGAGAATGGGAAAGACAAAGACCAGAAAGTAACAAATGTTGAAAAAGAAAAAAATAAAGAAAAAGGGAATTTCTCTGAGGTGGGATCAGCAGATGGAAAGGTAAAATCCGACTCCTATACATCCAAAGCCGACTCAGAGAAGGGGTATCGCGGCAGCCAGTCACCCAAGCGCTATAAGTTCCGGGATGACTTTGACAAGCCAAAGGCTCCGGAGTTCCACAAGGAAGGCCATTATGGCAAAGAGGAAACAGATGATCAGGAAAAGAAAGACAAGGCAAAGGGCCGAAAAGATTCGGAATTTGAGGAAGAGCCCAAATTTATGTCTAAAGTTGTAGCAACTTCAAGTAAAAATCAAGAGGAGGAGAGATCAGGAAAATGGGAAGGTGTGGTGTTCTTGCCACCTGGAAAAGAGAAGCAGAGGAAACCTGATGAAATGGAGGAGGAAAGCTATTCAGAAAGATCAAAGAAAGAGGAGAGACCAGCATCCAAGAGAGCTGAGCCAGGTCACAGGGGCTTTGTTCCTGAGAAGAATTTCAGAGTGACCACTTACAAATCAAGCCAAGAGAAAAGTTCTTCCCCCCCACCAAGGAAGACTTCTGAGGTGAAGGAGAAACCAGGCACCAAAGTAGAAGGTCTCACTCCTAGCAAATCTTCCTTTTCTATTACCCGTGAGGCCCAGGTCAATATTCGAATGGATTCCTTTGATGAAGACCTTGCACGGTAAGTACAAGTCCAAGTAGTGGTGTTTTCCTGTTTCTCTTCCTGAGATCCTCATAGACTTGCCAAGTGTGAGGAAGGCTGAATAATATTGTGTCACAGTTTGCATGTTTTAGAGATAGAGATGATTTTTTTTCTGGCATTATACTACTTACGTGACCCTTTTATTTTGTGGTGGGAGGTTACAGGGGTTACCAGTTTGCACATGGTGAAAGTATAGCATGGGGGTTAAAGAACTTTTCCTAATGTCTTCTACAATGAGAGATAAGATTGTTTCAGAACGTAAATGCTTCTGTGTCAGGTTCAGGAAAGAGTTAGGTACTCGGTGTCTTCTTGCTGCTAGAAGCTTAGCCATGCAGTAAAGTTACAGTGCTGCTTAACTGATATTTGATTCTCTGGAGTGTGTTTAACTACTCATATTCTCCATGTAGTAGTATTGAAACTCAGAGCCACTTCAGCATTGCTGCAAGAAGTCTTAAGACAGGCATGTTAGATGGGATGTTAGAGGTAAATCTAGAATTCAGGAAGTGTTTCCCAGGATGTCAGGGGTTCATACCTGCACTCCATCCAGAATAACAAGTGACCTGAATTACCCCAGTAACCCAGAGCAGGGTGTTTTAGAGATGTTTAAATAAGTCCTGCACGTGCTATTTAAGGTCTGAGGTGCCTTCATTCAACAACATAAAATAATGCAGTCAGCTTCCAACTTGGGAAACATTAATCATCTTACACTGCTTCCCTTTTACCCTGTTCTTGTATTTCACGTGGTCTGTTCTCTTCCTAGTCCAAGTGGCATACTGGCTCAGGAACGCAAGCTGTGTCGTGACCTTGTGCACAGCAACAAAAAAGAGCAGGAATTCCGTTCGATTTTCCATCATATTCAATCTGCTCAGTCTCAGCGAAGTCTTTCTGAACTGTTTGCTCAGCATATAGTGACTATAGTCCATCATGTAAGAGGTAGGTGAGAAGTCCATGTGACCTCAGCTGAATGTTTGCTCCTCCTTTGTTCAAATAAATGGGTTTTATGCACTCTAGTTAATGCTCAAAGAGTTGTTTTCCAGCAGATATGCTGTAGATAAGGATAGCAACCTGATCGTACAGTTTTCTTCTGGAGAGGCAGAAGAGGCATTCTTAGTTTTACCTGAGCAATGTTCAGAGAGGCTGTGACTTAAAATTTGTGTATTCTAGTGAATTTGTGACTTGAGGAAATGGTTAATTTCGAGACTGAGATTTGCCAGCAGTGTTAGTTAGAGCTCCTCACCAGTGCTTCATGTTTCCTGCCTTGAATTTGACCAAGCTGTAGGACTGATGTGCTTTGCTTTTTTACCAAAATGGGACTAATATTTTGGCATTGTTCACTCAAACCCCCAACAGAGCATCACTTTGGATCTTCAGGAATGACACTGAATGAACGCTTTACCAAATATCTAAAGAAAGGAATGGAACAAGATGCAGCTAAAAACAAAAAGAGCCCTGAAATCCACAGGTTGGTGCTGTCTTAACATTTTTGAGGGCATTTCAGATTTTGTTCTCTGAAACTCTGGGATAATTCCAGAATAATTCAAGTATATAACTAATTTCAGGGGGAAAAGAAAAGGGGAAAAATATGGGCAGTTTCGTGTACCTCTGGAAGCGTTGGTCTGGTGTAAATGCCATTTGCTTGGAAGCTTCAGATTCTTCCTGTGATCAAGGTTGTATCTGTGTACTTTCTTTACATTTTAGGAGGATAGATATATCTCCCAGTACTTTTAGAAAACATGGATTCTCTCAAGAGGAATCGAAAAGCTCCCGAGATCCTGGCTTCAAGGTGAACTGTTACTCTGACTAGTTTAATTCAACAAAATGAGTGCATTGGGCATGAACTTAACAGTGATTTTCTTGTTTAAATTACTCTCTACTTAAGTTTGTGTTTTTCTTTTAAGGATGGGCATAATTCTAAAAATGAACTACAAAGGGTTAATTTTTAATAAAAATGTATCAACAACCTTTGTGAAGTGGTTAGACTATGGTAAATGACCCCAAAGTCAATTGAGGTGAGCTTGAGAGAAAAAAAGAGAGGATTTTTGGAACAAGTGCCCATGATGAGAGAAGAAACTTTTTGTGATATTTTTCTGCTTGTAAGTATGATTAAATCAATTGTATACGTGCAATATTTCCAACCATGTTTTCAAACAGACATGCATGTCAAAAAGAGGAAAGTAAATCTAAATACTTATCTAAACCAAATACACTATTAAGCAGACGATGAATTTTGTTCTAACAACTTACTGTACCGTTGCTGTTGATTGCTGTTACTTTAACATTCAGCACTTGTTTGAGTAGAGCCAGACCATTTGGAACTGAGTGTATTAGCTTTTCTGAATAGATGAATGTTAAGCCATTGCACTCGCTGTAAACAGTCATAAAAATGGCTTCACATAAAATGTTTGGGATTTTAATCTTTGTTTATTCACCTTCATACATATTTACGTTGAAGAGATTTTAACCAGTCCTGCTGAAACCTTACTTGTTTCATATTTGTTTCATATTTTTTTCCAAACACACTTGTGGCTTGACATGGACGATGGTGAGATGGATTTGATGGGCCTGAACTCTGAGCATCAGCTTGGCAGAGTGTATTATAAACGTGGTTTCCAAACAGCTCGCCAGCCTTCCGTGAAACAGACGTGCCCTCACAAACCCAAATAGGTGTTTGCTGTACCACATAAGGGAGCTGCTGCTGATTTTGTCACTTATCTGTCATCCATCGTGTTGGGAGCAGTTTTATTCTCAGAGTAGAAATAAAAGCTCTTTGCCTGGGGAAAGTAGAAGAGCAAAATACCAAAACAAAACGCCTGCTCTCACTCCTGCGTTATTTGACATATTTATTTAAACAAAAAAGTGTTTAGAAACTCATGTAAGTAAAAAAATTTCATAGCTAGAGAATTACTAATCCTTTTGTATTTAATTCAAGACAATTAATATGATGTATGTTGCATATAAACTCATACAGTTCCCAAGATTAGCATTGTGTAAATGAGGTAGCAAACCCTGGAGGCTCTGTGTTGTTGATAGCAACGTCTGTACAGGCTTCCTGCAGACACTGCTACTGTTAAATGTTTGTCAGAACCACAGCCACTGTCAGTTTGCTGCTCTTGTGTGTGCAGTCAGCAGAGTCTCATCCAGGTGCCACTGGTCTTAAGTATACGCAGGTAACAGAACTTCTCATTTTGCAAAGAATCTATCTTAATCCATTATTTAAGTGGGAATTTCAGCAGAACTCAAAGCAAATGTTATCAGATCTTTTTTAAATTGACACTGTAAATTAAAAACAAAGCTGTTTGTGGAGTGTTTTTCATACACCTGGTTGATTTTTGCTTTGTGAAACACCAGGGTCAGCTCGCATTAGCAAGCTTGCTAGGATTGTGTGGAGGAATGCATACCTCCATCTGCAGTGACTTGGCATCTTTCACATGGTGCCTTCCAGTCAAGAGGAAAGGAGGGCTCTAGATGACATCTGCCACACACTAAACCTTGATAGATGTATTAAAGGCTACGTGCCAGTGGGATGTTGGCATTCTCCCACATGAACCTGGCTGCTGCATTTCAGTGGCCTCCATCTCTTACGCTTTGATTAGTAATCATGTTTTTTGGTATCTCCAAGCAGCAAACAGCTTCTTCTTAAGGATTGCCTCCAGATATGGTGATTAAAGTCCCTTCCACCCTGCTAGGTGATGTCTGTCAGCAGGACAGGGAGCATGCTGCTGTTCAGTAACATCCACAAGCTCTTAGACACTTTTCACATGCTGTAGTTCTGATACATAATCAGTTGAATTTCCAAGTTCTCATCTCTCATTGGCTGTGGTGTACAATAAGTGTCAGCTTTGTGTTTCTCGCTTCCCTATTATCAGGCTATTTGTTCTAATGCTCTTTAAAAGAGGAGAATAAAAGTTAAAATTCTTAGAAAGCAGTAGGAAAATTGCAATCTGACAAATGAGAATCCAATAGTGCATTATTTTACATTTTAAAATGGAGTATTGATCAGTACTCAGATAAACTCCTGTTCTCCAGAAGTCTATGCAGTCAATAGCAAAGTAATGGTGCTGAACTAGGGCACTGTAAACCGTTGTATTAAACTCTCCCCTCTTCCCTGCATTTGTAGGCTGAAGGGAAGTATAAGGATGACCCTGTTGACCTGCGCCTTGATATTGAGCGCCGTAAAAAGCATAAGGAAAGAGATCTTAAACGTGATAAATCCAGAGAATCGGTGGACTCGAGGGATTCAAGTCACTCAAGGGAAAGATCAACCGAGAAAACGGAGAAAAGTCACAAAGGCTCAAAGAAAAAGTATGTAGGAAACCTAAGTCATTTCCTTCTGCCTTCCATGTTTCTGCTGTTAAGGTTGGAGGTGACATCGTGTACATACATTTGTGCACCTATTGAGATAACAGTTCCAGTGGCATGAATTATCCCTCTGTGTGTCGCATTGTAGCTATCTGAAACACTAAATAATTGTTAAAGGTAAATGAGAAGGCTCCATGTGTTGGAATGGGTGAGTCACTTCTTTCTTGTTCTTGCTGTAGAGAACAGCCACACTTAAGTAACTTTGCTTTAATGTTGGTTTAATTCTTATCTATTCACTTAATTGTTTTGTTTGACTAAAACTGAATATGCATGCTTATCTCATAGTAGATCACATAAACACATTCCAAGCAACAAGTTCTTTCTGGAGAAAGCTTGGGCCCTGTTAGAGCTGTGTGGTTTAGCTGATCCTGAGCTCTTGCTGTGGCTTTTCCTTTTTGGAGTAGGAAAAGGAGAGCATTGCACTGATAGAGAGTGATAAAGAAATGGTTCTGTAGCACGCAAGACACAGCTGAGTTATTAACCTTGTTGGTGTCCCACTCACCTCCATTTCCTATCACTGAAACAGGAAGCACCGAAGGGTACGTGAGAGATCCAGATCCAGTTCATCGTCTTCATGGTCCTCTCATTCAGTCAAAGCGGAAGAATATCCTGAGGAGACTGAGGAGAGAGAGGAAAGCACCACGGGCTTTGACAAGTCCCGACTTGGGACTAAAGAATTTCCTGGTCCCAATGAACGAGGAAGAGCTAGAGGGACCTTTGTAAGTGTTTTCAATTTCCTCACACCCTGGTATCAGTTCCCAAAGTGATCAAAAAGTCGCTTTTGTGCTTTGCTCTTTCACAGTCAAAGCATACCATGAAGGAGAAACCCCAAAGACATTGTCTGGTTGTGGATGCTGAGCCAAATATGATTGCTCTGGGTCTGGAGCACAAACCAGGGTGCTGAGAATATAGTCTGGGCAATTGAATCAAGATGTATGGAGCAAAATGAAGCCTGGAAGCTTTTGTGGATTAGGAATTGCTGAGCGCTCTGGAAATGCCTCTACATGATCTTGTTCAGCTATATAGCAACTGTGATGCACTGTGTGATGAGATGATGTAGAAAACCCTAAAATATACTGACCTCTTACTTTAATGATGGGTTAAAGGTGCTCTTGGATGGTAGAGAAGTGACGAGGTATCTTCTGGTAGCCCTGGAAGCTCTCTGGGGGTGGGAGGGCATTGCCACTGCAACCATTTTACTTTTCTTTTGTGTTTTGCTTTTGCAGCAGTTCAGAGCAAGAGGGAGAGGATGGGGCAGAGGCAACTTTTCAGGCAACAATAACAGTAACAGTGGTGGCAACAATGACTTCCAGAAGAGAAGCAGAGATGAGGAGTGGGATCCAGAGTACACACCGAAGAGCAAGAAGTACTACTTGGTACGTAGTTGGCTTAAGTACTGAAACCTGTATGTATGCTCGAGGTATATCTGGTCTTAAATGTTTGAGAGGTGGAAGTGCCAGCTGTCCTTAAACTGTCTAGTCCACCAGGTTAAGGCTTCATGAGACACTTCATAAGAAGCTTCTGGCTTATGACTAAAGAGAACTTCTTTCTGTTCATTGTAGAGTGGTTTGCCATTAAGTGAAATCCTAAAGGCCAGTTACAGAGCATGTGTTTCACAGGGTTGTGGGAAACGCAGCTTAAATGTTAGTCTGTGTTGCAGATGGCCTCTCTTTCTTGGTGGTTCTATGCCCATACAGTGTCCAGCTTCCTGGATGGGTTAGTACTGTTCCTTTTTCTTTCTAGTGACAGCAGTCTGCCTTGCTAAGGGGCATTAGTCTGGGGGAGGTCTGTGTGACTATATTCTTTGAAAGAGGGGTAGCTTCAAACAGGCACAAACCCATTTTGTCTCTTCCTAATTTGGGGTTCTTGAGATCCCCAATCTTCTCATTAAATAATGCAGTATTTCAGTCTTGTACTTCAAACAAGAAAACCTTCATGATTTTTACTGCATTTTTCTCCAGTCTTACTGAAGGCAGAACTATATACTAAACTAAATAGAGAGCTTCCTGCCAGCAAGGACAGGCTGCCATGCACAGAGCCTGGGTAGTGATTGTGCATTCCTCCTTCATCGGCTGCATTTCTTTCCCAGGCAAGCCAGTGTTTCTCTTTAGATGAGAGTCTGGTCCACGCTGCAGGGTTCTGTGTCACCAGCCAGCGTGTTCCCACTCCACACAGTGAGTAGTCAATGTCTTGTTTCAACTGGTCTCATTGGCTTCCTCCTGTGCAGCACGATGACCGGGAGGGCGAAGGTGCAGACAAGTGGGTGAACCGCGGCCGTGGTCGAGGTGCCTTCCCCCGGGGAAGAGGCCGCTTCATGTTCCGGAAGTCGAGCACCAGCCCCAAGTGGGCTCATGACAAATTCAGTGGAGAAGAAGGAGAAATCGAAGATGATGAAAGTGGAACAGAAAACAGAGAGGAAAAGGACAACTTGCAGACGACGACTGAGTAGCCGCAGGGCCCAGCTGTTTCCGAGAGCCCTGGCAGCCGGGAAGGGGTTCAGTGCTGGATTGTCAGGGTGATCCTGACGTGCTGAGCAGAGAGCCCTGGAGAGGAGCTCGGAAACAATCCCGATGTTAACTGCATTTCCAGAGTTCAGCCTCCCTAAGCGTGGACTAGAACTGACCAATCATTTATGCTCGGATCCACTGATGGAGTTTATCTTCCCAAAGACTTCCTTTCTGGACTGAGTAAGGTCAAGTACTGGGTGAGAGCAGAGATTTTTCTCTCATCTGTGACCTTATTGAATGGTCGGTTATTTTTTTGGTAACAGGCTTTGAAGGCAACGTGGAGTTTGGTTTGTGCCCCTCTTGCCCCGATACTTTTGACATTTTTGGTTCTCTTTTATAAATTGCAATGGCTCTGGTTGGGCTTAATTCACCCCTGCAAGGTTTTTTTTCCCCCTCTTGTGTATTCAGTTTTTTAAATCCATGCTTTACTTTAGGCCTTTCTGTAGTAACACCAATTAAATGATAATTTTGGAAACTCTTTTTGGTTCTTATCAGTAAGAAAACAATGAAGCATGTGAATAAACATCTAAATGTTAACTCCTTGGGACCAAACTCCGATGACTTCTTTTCTTTTTTAAACCTTTTGTTTTTATGTAACTGTTGAGTTTTAGAGCCTTTAAAGAAAAGAAAATGTTTTCCTTTTATGTTGAAAGTTAACAAAATTAGCATGGTTTAAAGAGAAAAAAAAAAAACATGACACCCTACTTCTCACCACTGTTTGTGTACACTGTTAGGCCTGGTGTGTGCTGGAGCCCCAAACCGCTTGTAGGCATTTTGTGTATCCTCTTTGCAGCTGGTTGTGAACTCGAGTGCTCT
>JAVHNF010017818.1:0-17253 GCA_034783455.1 Micropsitta finschii | reverse complement strand
CCATGGCAGGGGGGTTGGAACTAGATGATCTTAAGGTCCTTTCCAACCCTAACTATTCTATGATTCTATGCCACTAAAGCAAATAAAAGGGATATCTTGAAAATAAGAGAGATGCCTGGCCAATGAGCAGGACCCAGTGCACTCAGAGATCAGAAATTCCATCTGGAACAGAAGTGAAGCATGGGTGTTTAGAGAAAGAGAGTGCACACCATACTTGTTATTTATAGAATACGAGTATGGAAATATTATTTACCAGGGCCACACTATAACTGAATAGCTAAGCCTGTCATTTTTAACTCAAAATACATGTTGAATATTGTGGGTTTCTTATTTTCTCTGATGATGACCATATTCATAAAGAACAGTCTGAGACCACCACATTTATTTCTTCCAGAAATGAAATTTCAAGCTTGAAATCCAACCGAGGAACCAGAGTACTCTGCTTGAAAACAGAAAATTTTCATGCTTTGTGAGCCAAATCATAATCACATTGCAAGAGCAAAGAGCTACAGCATAAGCTCTTTGACTTGATCTGCCTTAAAATTTCATTATTATTTCATGCTCGAGACACGGTAATGATTCTGTTGAATGAGAAAACAAGTTCTCTGCTCACTCTTCTCATACGGTGAAACTGTTACATCAGGATTAAAGAAATCTGTAGGTGTAAAATTTTAGACAAAAATAGCCTGTGGGCCTAACAGATGGACAAAATTTGCATGAGCCTCTCATCACCTCCCTCGCACTAGGACCTCCTTTGTATTCAAAATGTTTCTGTCTTCAGAATAAATAAGTTAAGGAAACATTTATGAAGCTGACTATACAGCTTTTAAGCTGTGCTGGCTAAATAAAGCAGCTGTTTTAACATCTACCCATGCCACAAATACAACTTTTTCCATCCACAGTAAAGGCTTTGGTGAGCAAATTCCACAGAGGTGTTGAAGACAGCTGCAGAAAGCAGCAAGAAATACTTTTCAGTGGGAATAGGCTTCTTAACATGCCATTTATCACTTATCTGCTCTCCCAGTACTATTCTTGTCTCTTGCAGGCTCATTTTAAGCAGAATACATTAAAAGGTATGCTGTTCTAGCTTAAATCGGGAAAGTTCTACCCAGCAACCTATCCTGCTTTAACCCAACTTTTTCCTCTACCAGCTATCACTCCCTCCTACATGCTTTCCTGCCATTTTCAGAGTCCCCAAGCTTGACATACAGCTCTGCAGTAGCAGGCTTCCCTGCAGATGGGAACAGGGTGAGGAAAGACTAACAAGCTGCTGTCTGCAGTCAGGAAAATGTGAGTTTCCATACCTGTGCTGGGTAGAGGCTCTGCTGGGTAAAAGCTATTCCACAGTTACACAGATCTGGTTTCACACTTCCCTGAACAACCTCAGGCTTCAGAAGCCCAATCAAAAAGACAACTTCCCTACTTTTCAGGATTGTTATGCAGATATAAACCTCAAAGATTGTACAAACTCAGATCACCTCAGCAAGGAGAGGCAGGTAAGTGCTGAGACAAGGGCGAGGAGCTGAGTTTCCGTGTGGCTGAGTATCCGCGCTTTGTCGGACACGATGCACATGTTTCCAGGCAAACCCCTGCCCTTCCAAGACTGCAGGGAATAGTGTCCTTATTCTTGATCCTGCTATTGATAAGCCAAATAACAGCAAGGAATGTGGCCTTTCTGTGCCCTTTAAATAAAAAAAGTGTTAATATTTACATGCTAGATGCTCTTTGACATGCTAGATGGAAACTGCTGTATGAGTGTAAAAAACAGACACTTGTACTCTCTGGTCAGTAGTGAGAGAGAGAGAAGAGGAAGTGAGAAGGACAAGTAGCAGCTTCTTCTGCGGAAGACTGAAGATTTCTTGATCTGTGACACCTAAGCAAGAAATTCCAAGCCTGCTTTTTCTGAATTCTTTTTTTAGTAAAGAATAAATTTCGAATTGCTACAATAGCTACAAACAAACACCTCTAACTACGGAACAGGGTAGTACAAAGAAATCCACTACGCAGGCACAGCTCTTACCCTGACGACAGTTGGGTCCACGCCCCCCACAAGATTTATAACCCTCAGTAACATCTTTCTGAATCCCATTTCCCTCTTGTACCTAGTATGGGCAGCACATATACCAGCACCAAGCCCAGAACCACAGCACACAGAAATAGGTAAGAAAGTATATCAGCTCATTGGGATAACACACCAGATAAAACCCACTGGATCTTCCACTGCCGCTGTACACTCCCATGCTGGCCTGCAATGCCATACCCTTGAGCTAGTGGAGCACAGGGGAGGGTGGCAGTGCCCACAATGGTATCATAACAACTTTTACAATGAACTTGCTGCATGCAGCTTACTGAGGATCTCAGCACAGTAATAAGATGCAGTTACTGCCAACCTCAGCTGTATTTGAGGTGGGGTTAGAAGGTGAAAGGCACTACATACTACTTAAAAATCTTCCAGCTTTTAACATTGATAACTAAAATGTTCCAGGAAAAATAAATTACAAAGCTGTCAGCTGTTTCCATGTAACACAGATCAAAGACCAGACAACTGCTGAGCTATAAAGCATCCCAGAGCTTTGCTAAAATTTACCTCATTGATAAGACAAGTCAAATTCAAAACCAGAGAGGAAAATGCAACAGGCTTAATAGAGTAAGGCTGTTTATGAGGAGATTAAATAACTCATGCCAAGTTTGACTGAATCCTCAGAAAAATATTCTTTGATGGATGAAATTGAATGGTTTTGGTCCTTATGAGTGAGGCAATGTAGACAGCTTGCAGTTTGGGAAAGAAGCAGTTACTACTTCAGCTTTCATTTAAGCACACTTCTGAGAATGGCTTCTTCACATGCAAGAGAGTGGTATTATTATCCAGTTTGTAACATGAACTTCCATCAGCATAAAAGTGATTTAAGAAACTTCTCTTTCCTCCTGAACTGCCTCTGATTTCAACACTTCCTCAGCTAGTAAGTGGCAATACATCCTCAGATTGAAGCTCTCAGTCTCTCCTGCCTCCCTGCCTGTTCCTAATGGCAGCCACCACATTTGCTCCTATTCACTTATATACACAGCTACCACTATTTGCCTGTTGCACAGAGACAGTGATAACCAAGCAACCAAAACACACCCAAAAAAAAAAAAAAAAAAAAAAAAAAAAAAAAAAAAAAAAAAAAAAAAAAAAAAAAAAAAACCCAAACCTCAAACAACTACAGGTGCTAGGAGCTAGGCCCAGCTATTTTGTTATTCATCCTCATCTATTTATTGTGATATCTCCCAACAGGCAACATAAAAGAAATCTGTACATTTGTATGGAGAGTTCTGCTAGGAAAGAACAATCAGCAGCAGATATGAAAGGAACCAAAAAGTCAGCAATTTCACAGCTTTTGCCTTACAATGTCTGCTGCAACATTTCATATTATATCAAAGCTGTTGTCGCACATCCTTTTCATAGAACTGCAAGACTTCAGAAGAAACAAATATGGCATCAAATCTACCCATGAAGCAGGGATAGATATCCTCTGCAGTGTTAATTTTCCACTGCTTTATGTAATCTTTATTTTTAGGCATCCTAAGCACTCAGGTTTCAATGACCAACTGACATGAAGTGACCTATGCATCTAAAAAATCTTGGTAGCTTAACTTCCAGGCTTCTCTCCCCCCTCCTCCTCTCTGGAAGCCTTCTACTAGTCTTCAACCTATGTTCCTAAGAATAAATACTATCATGACCCAGATTCTTCCCACCAAACTTCAAGCATTCCCCTGTGCACAAGTCAGGGGATCTGCTATCATAAAGATACAGGCAGCCTCAGTTGCTCTTTGGAGATACCTCTACCCCTCCCTGCTGACTTCAGAGGGAGCCTCTGAAAGGAGTCAGGACCTTATAGACAAGGCACAGACAGTCTAAACCTCAGGTACATTTTTCTAATCAACAAGATGCCTCCCTCTTCCTATGAAGTCCTCTCCCACTTAAAAATCTCGGCACTGTGCTGCCCAATCCGAATGCAATTTCTACCTGTAACCTCAAAGTTGTACAGAAGAGTGTACCAACATTCCAGCTCAAAGATCCTTCTCTGTATTTCGAAGTACCTCATTAGCATTTTCTCTTACTTTTAAGAATGCAAAGGCACAGGCTACTCATGGGACATTTCTAAGATCCCATTTCCTTCTGATTTTCAACATAGATTCAGATGGCTCTTCTCTAGACATAGGTCAGACAAAAGAGGCAAGAATATTTGCTTTATAATACAAGCCACTGAGGAAAGAGAACCTGGCTAGAGGAAGTAGGACCACCAGCAATACATGATTTGGAAACCACAAGCTGCTAAATATTGTCTGGGGTGTTGTACAGGAACAGAATAACAAGAGGACTGGGCAACTACTTGTAAATACAGAAGGAGTGGAAGGAAAAGAATGTGCTCACAGTAAAAGGCAGTAAAAAAACAGATGAGAGAAAATGAGACTGAAGAAAGCGTATGTTGGTACTGTACAAGATAAAGTCATAATAATACTGACCAATTACTGTAGACATTTATAAAACTACTGTGTCATCTGAAATTGAAGCTGAAACTGGTATATTGTGGGACAATTATTAAGCACTTCCTGAAACAACATCCTAACGTTTGTTTTCCTCTCACATCTTCCTATCTGCCCCAACTCCTTCAGGTCTTATGTCCTTTTCAACACAAGTCACTGCCATCAAGCAAAAGTGTACAACTTCATATCCTGACCAGACAATTAAAAAAACATCTAATCAGAAAAACACTTGAAGCTCTAACCTGCACAAGAATTCCCAAACAAAGTTTAAGAGATCTTACAAGGATACATAACTAGAACTTAGATTTCAAGAGCAAGCTTTGCATTCTGGACAGAAACATCATGCAAAAATCATTGAGACAATCACAGTTTCCTCCAAGGTAACCTGGCAATCTGATCAAAAGCTAAACAATAACAGATACTTCACAATAGTCCCTAGTAGTAATTAGGCAAAAGCTACAAAACATTCATATATTTGTTACAAATTTGCCGTACAGATTTTAGAAACACCTATTGTTAAGCTACAAGGACTCCCCAGATGTCTAGGACTTTCCAAATTGGGAAGACTGGAGGAGAGGAGGGAAAAGAGAAAGAGAGGAAATAATAGGTCAAACCCCTTTGACTAGCAGCCTTTAATCCAGCTGCAGGAGCTCATCTCACAGTTTTGTCACTTGCTAGCAGTTTAGTGACCTTGTATGAGTATACTGTTATGTTGGCATCCTCTCCCTGGGGCAGATACATTAAACTAAACCAATCATCCACTTAACCAGTAGAGGTTTTTAAAATAAACATTCTCAGGGGTGCTAAAATATAATATTTCACATGGCAGAGATGCACGGCTGCTTTACTCGAACCACCATGGGCTCCAGCCCAGCATCGTGATGACTTCTACCCAGAATCATTAAGTGTGATAAGAAGCAAGTTTTGGCAAGCATCCAAATGTCTGTTTCTGAAGCATTAGTACTCAGAAACCCTAAAGCAAACCTAGTAACTGTGCTTCCACGCATACAGACAAAGCCAAACATCTATTTTCTACACAAGAGGGTCTGCTTCCCTCAGTGTAGCTCTACAGAGCAAGAGCAAAATAAAGTTCAGACAAATAATTGCTCTCCACTTCCAACACATCCCTCCGGTCTCCAAACATCCTCTAACCCAGATTCTAAAACAAATTAAAACAAATGCCTCATTATATAAACATAAGTCATGTTTGAAAATCTACTTGCCTGCTCACCAATAACGATGGGGAAACCTTCCTTGGTGAAAAGTCATGTGTCATCACTGCCCACTGCCTTCACCTCAAAGTTAAATAATAATAATAATTAAAAAAGAAAAAAAAGGCTTTTATGTTTTTATGTTATGCTGTTGAGCCACTGCTGCACTGGTCAGACTGGGTCTTACAAGCAAGCACCTCCACTGCTCAGGCAAAAGCAGCACCAGCGTCCTCAAGTCTGGTGCTCCCCTCCAAGTTAATGGCAACAGGCTACAGATGGTTGACATCTCTGAAAAGACTAAACCTACTCACATTACAGGTCTATCAGACACTATCATGATCTGGAAGCGGTGCTCCTTCTCCTCACTGATAAGCTAGGAATCCCACATAAACAGCAGAGTGACACAAATCTTACAGTGAGATCCAGAGAGGAACCAAATTATCACCAATTTCAAAAGGATTCTTGTCCCTTTCTCGCTTCCATGATACTGATTAGCAGTTCCTAGACCCTTGCAAGCCTTGGCTCCAAAACTCACTGCTTTGAAAGCACAACAGCACAGAAGGAGGTGCAGGGGGTCCTTCCCCCTCCTCAGAGTCCTTCAGGAAAGATAATCCAGTTAAAAAGGGCTGTAAATGCATCCTCAAAAATTATCTGCCCTGAATAACAGTGCAGCAGTTTATTTTGGTAAGTGTGTTCATACCCACTTGCATGAGCACACAGAGTGGCTATTCACCCCCTTGGCTGCACTGGTAACAGCGGAAGCACACAGGGCTTCCTTTCACAGCACTGCAATTTAGAACAGTGCTCACAGGGGGTCAGCAGCAGGTGCAAAGTCACAACTTCCCCAAAACCACTATAAACAGAGGGTTTTGTCCAGTCCAAGATTAAAAAGTCACATCTCACCTGCAAACATGTTTGCACAGAGGGACAGCTACGTACCAAAATAACCAATAGTGCTCTTCAATGGGTTACAGGAACCAGAAGTTAACTAACTGCAAGTGCTTTCACATGAGGCTAAGACAACAAACCAGAAAAAAAGGGCTCTCTTAAGTGCCCCAAATTTATGTCCAAAAAATGGGGTGATTATCATACAAAACACACTCAAGCAATTTCAGTAATTCGAGTTTCTTGCTAGATGTGAGGAGCTCCCTCTTCTTATTATACATACTAAGGGATCAGAAGAAGAAGATGAGGGGGAAAGAATAGATTACCAACTGGAAACAGGGGGTATAAGAGGAAACTGGAAAAATATGAAAAATGAAAAAGAAATGTGTTGTGCTTTTCTACACTGTACAGAATGCTGCCACCAAAAACTACATCAAAATCAAGTCGCTTTGCTATACATTCACACATTCTAAAAATTTTGATATATATACACCTATAGATACATATCAAATATACATGGATATATAGAGATATATGTATATCATATATATACCTATATATAGGCATATATAGGTATATATATCAATATAGACCTATATATATATATAACAAATGAAAAAGTTCCACTTACTGTCACTGCTTATTTTGACATGTGCTATTGATTTCAAAATCATGGTTTTATCTGGAATCAGTGCAGTAGAGCTAGCACAATGTTAATGAGAGTTAAGGGGCAGGAGGGAAGGAAATATATTAGACAACTTTTATTTTCTCCACAGAGCATTAAGTGTTGAAGCTTTTGTATCAGTTACTTTGCTCACAGGAAGAATCTCCCTTTTTGGCACCCTTTAATGGTTATCATTCTTTGTCAGACCCTAAGCAAAGCAATCTTCCTCCTCCCTAATTTCATATGAAAATATGAGAACCACTGCATCAATCACCTTTTTTTTCCCCATGACAGCCACAATTCATCTTGGCTGAGTATTCTCTGATAGGGCACAAAGTGCTTGCCATTCACTTTGGGAGAACGAAGCTTTAAGAAACTGTATTTTTACTTTCTTTTTTGCAAATCAAGTCTAAGCAGCACCATTGGAAACAAAAAATAAGTGAGCTGGTTACAATCTCCTGGACATTAAGTCTTCTATACGAGGGCACGTATGAAAATTGATGTCCTTTGATGAGACTCTGGAAACCAATTATAGCAATAACTCTTGAAGTACATCTGCACAGAGACTGTTAATGAACAGTGTGATACCCTTGAAAGAAAAGCAACTGGACCACTGACTTTGCCTCAGCCTACACAGGTGTTCCTTTCTAACATGTTCTGTCTGCCTTATCTCCTAGACATGGTCAAAATCCCTCCACAACAAAAGGATTTATCACAAGCATCTTTTTCCTTTACGTATTTCTAGGGCTACAATCACTGTAATACCTGAGAATACCATATTCTGTTACACATTTATCTTCAAAATGTCCTCTGGACAAAAGGGGATTTAGCGCAGACAGAATTAACACACAATTTGTTCAATGTCACATGAAGTCTGTCACGGAAAGCAACTGAAGCCTCCCTCATCTTCCCAGGCACAAGTGGAGCATCCCATTTAATCAGCAGACTTGATCTCTCACAGGTGTACATGCCACATATACACCACATATACTTCAAGTCAGATAACCTGAAGCAAACCAAAACCGTATATATTTTCTAAAAAGCTGTAATAATATTCGTTCTCATCAGGAACTGAATTAAACCTTTAAATCGCTTGTCAACAGTTGACAACATGAACCAGAAAAATGCGTACAGCTGCATATATGCAATACCCGATTCCCAGATTTTGAAAGCAGAAAATACATCTCTGAATAAATGCTGTCCAATTTTCCAAATATACCTCGAATGTCATCACAACACTTTCACAGTCTTAAAACATTCTTTTGCTATGACTCTACTGCACATTGTTTTATGGCCAGCAAGGATAATGTAGCCCAGTGACTACTTCATCTTTTTGAAAGGAAAAGGCTTAAGCTGCTCATAAAACAAGGTACACTCTGGTTCTCCTTAGAGCATTCCCTCACGCCATCATGCCTTAGGTAGAGCTTTGATATTCTTAACAATCAGACAAGCTATGAGTGATGAGCAAGCCATGCAGCCTTTTAACAAAAGCTTCTTGGAGACAAGGCACATCATTTGTCTTCCAAATAAGCTTACTTGTAACTTCAGAGCTTAGCAACATAAGCAGAAGTCCAAATGTAATTTAACTAAAAGATAATACATATCACATCCACAATAGCAAAATGAGGAGGCCCAAAGAGGGCAGAAAAGTTAATTAAGAAAGATAGCTACAGATTTGTCATTTTGGTTCAGACCATCTCTTTCCAAGGCTTTAGGGAGGATTTTCTAAACTGACCCTTCAGTTCCTTACAGTGTTAATGAGTTTTAAAATACAATAAATTCCAAGCGCAATGGAATTAAACTATGCACTGAAAAGCCACAGAAAAATCAAAAAGCTCTGAAGTATGGAAAAACTCCTTTGAAAACACTATGTTCTTCAAAACAATAACAAAGGAACGGGCACTAAGAACAAGACCAGGGCTTTGCTAAAAGCATATTGATTTCAGTAACAGGTATTGTGTCACCACACAGTAAACGTCATCCATAGACCTGTCTTTCCTTGAGTGTGCTTCTCCTACTCACATGGCCTTCAAAACTGTCCAGGATTCATGATCTATGTGCAGAACAAAACTGGATAAGCCAACCCTTTTGGCCATAACAATTCATCATTCTTTTTGTCAACCTAAATGGAGCACACTAGGTGCTTTTATTGTTTAGAAAAGCTTGCCCTGAAGAATTCTGTGCTTTCCACCATTTTAGGTATAAATGCAGTATTACAAAACAAAAAATTCAAACCAACCCCTCAAAAAAAAAAAGCCCAGCTGTTGTTTTCCCCTCCTGCTTCTGCAGTTTAGGAATAAAATTTGTATACATAACACTGTCGGTTACTTTTATTGTTTGCTTTGGATAGTGAGTGTTTCTTTTTTGTCCCTCTCTTAATATGTTAACAGGAAAAAGACAGAAGCTTCAGAAGAACAAAGAAACCCACCAAAACAACAAACAAAAACCTTGCCAAAATGAAATAAACAAAACCCCCGAAACACCCTACCAAAATAAAGCCCATTCACACTACCCCAACTTAAAAGTCTCACTTTGTGTTTAGTTTTAGGTATTTTGAACATTTTTTGTTACAACCTCCCAAATACTCACATTTCTCTCTGCTTCTTCTATTTAACAACATTATGGTTATATTCCTCCACACATCCAAAATAAAGTAACTGCTGTGACAACTTTAGGCCTACCAGGTATACCTAGAAAATATCCAAAAGCTTCCAGTGCCATGAAAGTGAGAGTAGGCAGAAATTGTTTCAAGAACGTAACTGGCCATTTCAGTCTTTTCTCTTGCATAGGAAGCCACAGCACAGGCAGCTTCCACATGCCAGTGTACATGTTGGCAGGTTCCAGGGGAGCACAGCAGGGGAAACGCTTTAATTGACATGAACAAGTTTGCACTGCAAATACTGGAGATCAAGAGATTTATTTCATTTTTTGTATTGGCCATTAGAGGGTGGCTACCAGCCCTTGGAAATACTCATTTCTGCATTTTGAAGCATGTATATAACACAAGCCAAAGCAGAGAAGAACAAAGCAATGCAAAAAAAAACCCACCATAATTGCAGGGAAATGGAGTCCCCAGTGCATTCCCTAAAAGCCACTGGGCTATCCAAGATTTACGATTTCAGTCTTACTCATATAAGGGAAGGCTCATCTTGCTTCCTCCCACTGCTGGAGTTGGTTTTTGATTAGCGAGCCAGAATTACCTTGGCAGAATCAACAAGCAAGACCTCATCTGTGCAAATCTCAACACTCCAGTTTATTACTGGAAAACCTGGCAGTTTTTAAACTTTCTTGGGTTTTGGAGCTCATAGATGGTCCAGGAGTGTTATGCAGCCCCATACAACAAATCTATGCCTACTGGCAACAGATGTGTTTTTAAGTATCTTCCACAGATTCTTTAGAAATAACCCACTGATGTCCCTGCCCTTGCTAATTAAATGCTGAAAACCAGGGCTCTAGATCTATCCTGGCAGGATGACTACAGTGTGAAACTTACACTGTGTTGTCATGAACCATGGACAGAAGAAGCCATTAGCTTTCTGCAGATCTTTCTGCCCTATGAACAATTATGAGCTTGCAGTCAGAAAGGGATAAAGAACAAAGCACAGCCTCATACCTACTACTCTACTTTCACTTGCTCCGTATGACTCTGTCCAAGTTTTATAAAACAGAACAGACAGCAATGCAAAGTGGAAATACTGAATCTAGCTACCACCTCCCCTACAAACTGTCATCATGTTTTTCCAAAGTTCTCCCCAGTCAGGATAGCGATCAAACAAAACAGGAGACGCATATGGACAAGGCACCAGAGAAGCTGGTCCAGGAGAAAAACAATTTACCAGTATCTGAATATCCTAAAAATACACTCATCTCCTCTACCACCAAAGGGAAGTTCACAGGACTAGCAAATCTTCATTCACAATTCCTTTGAAAATAAACTCATACTTTCTCCTCCTCTGCAGTGTATGATGCATGCCTAATAACAGAATAAAAGATTTCTATCCCCAGTGTTTTCACACTGCCTTTTCTTTTATGCACACACCTGCCTGATGCAGGTGTGACTTCTATCCTGATCACTACTGAAGTTTTTGTGTTGCTACTTAGGAACACCCTTTCAAGTTCTGAGGTAAAAAACATCCAAGCATTCCCTCCAGAGTAACATAACCGTGAGCAACACAGTGAAACTTGCAATGCTAATAAACACACCATAGCCAGGCAAAATGAGCCCTCACCACACTGGAGGCCAGAAAATAGTACACAGAAAAATCAGTTTTCCCTTTAGGCTAGTCCTTCTGCATTCTTGTAGATTTAAATTCAATAATGGCAACTGCAAAATTCACATACTGCAAACATGACTTGCAAACTAAGTGCTCATTTTTGTTCAGGGATTTACATTTTAACACCATAAATTATGGGTTGGACAGACTGGAAGGAAAGAGTAGTTTGTACAGTGCATCTGTGGCTTCAGGGGGAAAAAAGTTTAATTTTCTTAATGTCATGAGACTCAGCTAGTCCAACTGTTGTATAAAACACACATGCATATGTAGGACTCCGGTAGTTAGGAGGACTGCATTTCCAATACTTATTCCTCCAAGCAGTTCTGTTAGCTCCCTGGAAGACAGCAAGACTATTGGTTACCTAAAAAAAGTTGTTCTTAATTTGCAAACCACCCCAAGCTGGATACCTTGAGGAGTACACACCACTCCGGACAAACCTACACTCAGTAAAACAAACAAAATAAGCCCTTTCTAAACTTGAATATCTTGAAATTAGAAGGGGTGGAAGGTCAGCACCTGCTAACAGGTTTCCAAACACAAACTGCTACTATTGCTTTACACATGCAATCCATTGCATAGTGGAGCATCAGTCACACTCCCATGTCACCTACAGATTCTTGTAGTGTATGTTGGGTGGGAACATCCAGTTTCTGCCTCCTACTTGAGCTTTTCATAGGTACACCAACGAGATGCTTAGCAATATGCTATATAGAAATTCCATACACAGATGCAGTATACAGTAATATAAATGTAGTGTATAATATGTTTGCAATATAGGCACAAGAAGTCACTTGGTTTTGGACTCATGAAACTGATGCATTTCCTGTCCTTACAGATCAAGGAAGAGCCAGCCGTAGTGAAAAACAAAAGCGATATATTGATCCAACTGTATTTACCATACAAACATTAATTTGTAAACTAAGACTTTGTGTTGCTTTACTAGAAATGGCTACTTTAAATACAATTGTATTAAAATAAAAAAACAACAACATTGTTAGCAAAAATTATTCTTTTTTACTTTTCTCCCTTGCACATCCCATTAAAAACATGTGACTGTATTTGCTTTAAATATGACTGTAACATGGCAGTTTAAAAGTCTACATGCCCAGGACAACTTGGTACTTGTATCAAATTTCAGATGTTCTGCTTACCCTCAAGAAGCAATTGCTTTTCAAAAATATGCTTACATACAATATTTGAACACTGTAAAATACCCTCCAGCTTCGGTTTTTACACATCTTTTCTCCTTGACTGTAATTTTAGTTCTTAATATAGTACGAAAGGGAACCTTAAATCCGTTTAACATTGTTCACATTTTAACAGAAATATGAATATATAAGACCATTCACTGTCTGCCCCAGAATTTCTTTAGTTAGCGTAGTTAATGGGGCTTCACTGCCACACGGATACCACTAGCCAAGCCACTGTCTTGAACACTATTTACGCAAAAGTGACAGCTTACGCTGGTTAACTAGAATGATTTGATCCACAAGAATTCATATTCTCCCATATAGCAGTCCATCAAACAACACTTCCTCTCCCCCAACAATCAATCTTGGTCACATTAGCTAACTGAAACTAATCAGAGCTGTCAATGTGCTTTCCAAGGCTGTGCCTAAGCTATCTGGGTTGTTTCTTTACCACACAAAGTGATTCTGTTATCAAATGAACCTAACTGTGATGTACAGTTTACTTTTCAGCTAATGCTCGCCCAGTTTTCCAGCAGTGGTGTGGTTAATTATCAGATGTAAACGATCCAGCTTTTCTAAGTATAATTATAAAAAGCCACACTCTGTGATCTTTGCTAAATTTAATCCAGACACCATGGTCTCCTGCAGAGCATCTAAAACATTAAATCACTAGCACATGTAAGAACTATAGCAATACCTTCACCAGGTATTTCAGGACAAATCCTTGTCCTGAAACTACAATTACTCTGGAACATCTAAAGATACACAACTCATTGCCACAAGCTATCCCAAGGACGATGCACATATATTTCCTGTACTGCTGAGAACAAACCTTGCATTGGGCTATGATGATTAAATACCGGCCTTACGCTCCCTGGAAGCTCACTCAGGAGCACGAGGAAAGCTACACTCTGTGCGGAAAGTAGATACCCTATAAGCTCAGTGCCTGCTTGGGTAATTAACGGATGGCTTGGTATGGAGAACAGACGTTAAACTGAACCGGAACAGCCAGGGCGAGGTGTCCGCTCATCACAGAAGCCACCTCCATGTCCCGCCGAGCACCTGCAGGAAGAGACGGCAGTGGATTTCGCAAGGAGGCGCATGCCGCCATCGGGAAGACGTCCCAAACACCTCTCGCCCGGCCGGACCCGGCCTAACGCACCCACAGCCAAGCCCAGGCCACCGCCGCCGCATACCTCGTACTCGCGGATGTTGTTGGAGGTGACGAAGATGCCGATGCCGATGGGGATGAAGATGAGGCCGATGATGAAGAACGCCGGCAGCACCGTGCCCGCGGTCAGGATGGGCTGCCAGGCGGGCAGCCGCTGCTGCTTGAACGCCGTGTTGTCGGGCTTGCGGGTCTTCACGGCGCCGCCGCCCCCCGCACCCACCCCCGGCATCCCGACGCCGCCCGAGGGGTGCCCGTCCGCCTCCTCCTTTGCGCTGTAGTTCACTGCCATAGCGCGCGACCGAAAGACTCCCCCCCGCGCTGCCGCCAGCGACCTGCCCTGCCCGTGACCAGACGGCACCGCGCCTGCGCGCTCGGCCACGGCCGGCCGGACAGAGGGAGCGAAGGAAGGAGACAGCAGGCGCGCCGATGACGACGCGCTCCCGCCTTCCCGGTAGAGCCGCGACGAAGCGGCGCGCATGCGTAGAAGAGGGGCGCCCGTGCTTTTGTGCGGCCCGTGATTTTGTGCGTGCGCGCTTCCTCTCCTTCCGCCAGCCCTGGGGCTGGAGGGAGGCTCATGCGCAGTAGTGGTCGGTTCGCTGGTGGTGATAGGAGGCCTTGGCTGCTCCTTTCTGGTGGCGTCGTGCCCTGTGAGGCGGTTCAGTCCGGGCGGGAGGGGTTCCGCCGCGGCCCTGTGGTCTCCGTGTGTCCCGGGGCCGCAGATAGGCCAGCCGAGCCGGCAGCGACAACCACCTCTGAGCCGGAAAGCTTCCAGCCTTGTGACCCCCACTGTATGTGGCAGGCGGAGCCCCCCTCATCCCCCGCCTTCTCACAGCGTCTTAGGGGTGCTGGGAAAAGATAGCACCCATGGGGTCGAAAATGGAGACGTTAACTTCAGCTTCCTGCTCTCATAAATAAAAACAGCACCAGCGCCAGTATAGAGGTGTAGTAACACAGCAAGGTTGTGAGAGCTTATCTTAATGAAGTTGCTTATAGCAACCATCACTGGAGGGAGATTTTTACACTTTTCCTGCTTTGTTAGGAGGTATGTGGGTGAATCGGAGTGCAGCGAATGCACAGACAGATGTTGCTATCAGAGTTGTCGCCTTTTATTTCCCTTGGGAGCTAATCCTGCTTCAGTTCATTGAATAGTCACCGTGTGGAAAACTGTGCATTTATCCCAGAATACCTGTTTTGTCAGGCTCAAGACAATTATTGTTCATTATTTGCTGCTCAAGCCAATGCAACATTCAAAGTGCATGTTTCTCACTTTATTGGCTCCTTTGCTTTAAAGTTTGTTTTGTGAGGACTCTGTAGCCTGTATTATACTGTATTATACAGATTGTAGCCAAAATGCACTTTTAGTCAGTATTTACGTATGTTCTTGATTTTATGGGGGGAAAAAAACCAACCAACCAACCAAAAAAAAACCACCCAAAAACCAAAACCCAACAAACAACCCAAGCTATTTAATTAACTAATTTTGTAAGCGTGTAATCCAGTCTGAGACTTTTTAGCTGCCTGTGGAACAATTAAAATAGATGCCCTTCAGCTCTCTGAGGAACCGAAAGTTTCACCAAAGACCACTGGGGGGAGCAGTGACTTGTGGCAGTGCCGCCTTTTTGTGAGGACTCTATAAAGACCTCGCCTCATTAGACAGCGTAGGAAATCTGGACATTAAAATTTGAGGACTGGTTTGGTGCCTAAATAATTGTATAGGATTCAAAAATTAATCGTATGCTTTGTGGAATCTGTGCTAAAGCTGTATCTCATTCCTAATTAATCTTTTCCATTATCATGTGGGTTCTACCTTTACCTGTCTCCAACTAGCTAAGGCTCTTGTTCCTGTTTTCACCCTTTATTATCTTTTCAGTTTTCAGTTGCCACCTTCAGTTATAGGAACTGATGCGGTTAACCCCCCTAATATTTAGAACAGGGAAGGCAAATAAAATGCATTAATGGCCAAATAGATTATTTCAGGGAGCTAATCTATGAAACTTAAAGCATTAAATATGAAGTTTTCAACTTGAACGTTACTGTTCAGAAGAAGAGTTAAAACCCAACAATTCACAGTAGCAGGTGGAACAGTCAGGGCAATAACCTCCATTTTTTATCTGTTTTTCTACACTAGAGATGGTTCTACGAAACTTTTTTCTCCTCTGGTCCAATTATGTTTCACAATGAGGCAAAAGGGAAACTCACTGGGTGTAGAGTTTTTCTTTAGAAATCAAAGTATTTGAGATTTTTTTAATAGATTGAAACATTGTATTTTATCACCTATCATTATACTAAGGTGTATACTACAGAATATATAGTTACAATATATAGCATTCTGATAATAATACTATATACTATACCCAGAGGTCTTTCAATCTTCTTTAGACAGTAAGAGATCTTTAAGAGAAAAGTTGATCTTGTACTTGTTTTCAGCTGCTTAAAAGCTATTGATATCTATAGCCCAAGATAGCCTCTACATTATCTTCATCTGAAAGCACTTCCTCATTAATTCCTTTCAAATGACAGTACCTGTAGAAATTAATCACATCTTTAGTCTATATTAACAGGCTTCTTCCCAAGTGTGCCGAAAATATAGGCTAATTATGTGGCTAATACACTTCCTTTACTTGCTTGCTTCAGATTCATATCCAGATCAGGTAATGTAAAAAAATTGACCAGGAACATAATTGCATTGAAGATGAACTACACCTGTCAAAGCACCCTTTGCACACTTGAGTTTTACCCTGCAGGCATTTATATTAAATACTTTAGCTGCTTGCCAGGTGTCAGATCAGGATTATTATTTCAAATGCAACATGACTGTATTTATGCTTTAAACAAACCTTTATTTTGTAAAGCTTAAAAACTTAATGTATTTGCAAAACCATAAATAAACCAAAAGGAAACAACTTACACTGATACAGAAGTTGCCTTTATATTAAAATCTAGACAAGGAAAAATATTTTCTACATTCATTGGGACCTTTTAAATCTAGATTCAATTTCAGAGTAAGATTTTACTTATATCTTACTGATATTTAAAGGCTGAAGTTTATTGCAGGCATGTCACTGTCACTTTCAAATAGTTGGAAGTTTCATTCCAGGTGAACTTAATGTAGTTCTTACATGGACAGGTTTTGATTTCCAAGTAATGCTTTGAAAATAGTAGATCTGGGTCATTACAATGTTCGTTCTGCTGCGCAGTAAATTGAAATGTGGCACATACTAAACTTTATTCACCTCAGCTGTATTACTTTCTGAGAGCTGTAATTCTTCTCTGCTCACTCTAAAATATGATCTACAGACATAGCTATGTTATTGGCATACATTGTGTGCTG
>JAVHNF010017816.1:13003-26417 GCA_034783455.1 Micropsitta finschii | reverse complement strand
AGCCAAAATACTCCCGGAGAGTTAAGTCTCTTACACAATCGAGTTTCCTGGTATAGTGGTGACAGTTAGTATGGCATTCAGTATATTTTATTTTTATCAACTGGATGTGTGTACTTCATGCAAACTGCTGTTTGGTTGAGTGTCTTAATTCTGATGCTCTGAAAAATGTGACTGGTATTTTCCAAAAAAGGCTCCTTTTTTAGATTTGATATACCTAATTATATTTGAAAAAATGAGTTAGAAATTTTTTGTGGCATACACTGAGCCTTAATTTAAACATACATACTTGGATACAAAGGTCAGATACTGAGAAGAGCAGAAGCTGGCAGGGAGCTGATTCTCTGCCATCAGATGTCTCTTAAATTAAAATCAAGACGAGACATGCTGTATGTATGATTTCTTCTCGTACCGCTGAGTCTGTTTACTATAGTGGACTCCTACTCTGTCATATTTCTTTCCTTCCATGAAGTAATACAGTCATCTTTCCACATAATCATCATGTCTACAGGTAGCCCTCCAAACATCCTGGAAAATGGTGAATAGGGAAAACAAAAAGTAAACAAAAGTGTATTTTCAGATGGAAGAGACTGTTGTTTTCTGTTCTTCAGGGTTTGTGTATGAAATCAGAATAAATACCAGTGAAGTATAACAAAAGGGGGAAAAATACTTTCAGACTTATAATAAATTAGTTTTGAGAGTTTTCTTGGTTTTACTTTTCTTACAGATTCTTCTTGAGAAACAAATTTATTTAGTTTTGATGAGAACATCTCTGATACTGAGGATTTTATGGGCAAGCTCCCTGACATTCCTGTATTTCTGTGCTGTCATGAAAGTTTATTTCATTGGGTAAACAGATGCAATGGGCTGCCAACATTTTTTCTTTCTCTTGGAACCCTCAGCAAGCTATAATGCCATTAAGCAGGAAGATGTGATAAAGCCAGTTAGGTGCTAGAGCCAAATTCTCTTTCTTTTAGCCAGTGATTTTTTTTATCTTGTACGTAAGATAAAATTTGTAATTGAAATGTTAACTTCAGGAAATATAATTCATAAAAATAGGGATCATAGAAGACCTGTAAGTTAATAAATATACTTTAACTAAAGTATTTAATGTAATTAAAAGACAAAAGTTTCTTTCCTGAAGTACTTTTGTATTTTTACCTTAAATTCTCTGAGGGGAGGAGAGTGAGGGAGAGGCCTGTGTAATGGTGCCTGATGTGGTCAGTTGAAAGGTTTCAGTATATTGATGGTTTGTAATGGATAGTATTCCCTACAGTACTTCCTGGGGATGCCCTGTAGTGGCTTAAAATAGCTCAGGTAATAATGTAAGTGGAAATCATTTCAGGGAGTTTAGGCTTTTTAAGTACAGTTGTAATTTCTGTTGCTCTCACAGTTCTAAAATAGTTATGACTTATTTTGGCTTTAAGTGCTGAAATAATCACAGATGGTTTTGACCAAAATGGGGTTAAATGTAAAAATGTACATTACTGTAGTAAAAAGCTGTTAAATGAGGTTGGCTGAGGTAACTTATATTTTGCTGTAAGATGACATAGACATTAAATGAGATAATTTAAGAGCTGACTTTTGCAAAGAGCAGGAAATCCTATGGGTGGATGCTGCACTTGGCGTTTAATTTTTCCATTTTGATTAGCTTGCTCTCCCATGAGAAGTACAGACTAGTTTATAAATAAATAAATAAATGCCTCTGTTTAAGCTTTCCTAAAGCAGAAGATAGTGCGTGCTAGAGTGAGCCCTAAGGGGGAAATTAGAAGGTGGGGAGAAAAGATGGAGCCTTACCTTTTTCTAGAGGAAATGGGCCATTACATCGGCTCTTCTGCTGATAAAACTTCAGCTGTAAGGAAAGACAAGCAAGGAATGCCATACCAAACCAATGTTTAGGGTGATTTTTTAAAGAAGTATTTGCATGAAGAAAGTGTACGTGATAAGGATGAAGAAAAAAATATTTTCATATTCATAAAAAATATTTCATATTTTCAGAAGCCGTGCTCTGTTACCGCTCAAATGCACTGAGTCAGGATAGAGGTTCACTGTGTGTATGTGTGTATGTGCTATGCTTCAGTACTAGAAATTAGCTTACACCTTTTGTTCATGTATGGCGAGACAAGTGTGAGCACGTTTTTGTTTGGTTTGGGTTTTTTTCAGTTTAATTTTTGCACTAGAAGGTAGAATTTCATTTTCAGTTCTGTTACCTATAAAAATGTGATTCCCAAAGCTCTTTCTGAAGCAGTCTGTGATTACATTTTTAAAATATTTTATACAAGCTGCAGTAACACTGTGTAAAGGATGATTTTGCAAGATGTACGTGCTACTCAAGTAGGATCAAATATGATCAAGTAGGATCAAATAACACTTGGCATATATACCTATCCACATAATAAAGAGGAAACTTGGTAATTTCCTCTATTTGTAGACTTCATTCTTTTATGACAAATTTATTTTTAATCAGATAATTTCTAAATTCTAATGATAACATATGTTTGGATAACATTGTAAATTAATCATTCTTTTTTCCTTCCCTCTTAATGCAATATTTCATTGTTTTTTAAAACCAAGCTGCTACTGCTACTTGGTGCTTTTTATTATATGAAGGAGAAAGGAAAAAAAAGAATTCAAGTCCAGAAAAGCTTCAATAATTCAGCAGTTCAGTAAGAGCTAAACAGACTTCTTTCTGTTCAACAGGCATTGTTTCATGGGAAATTTATTGACACTGGTTTTTCTCTGCCTTTCTACAAACGAATGCTGAGCAAAAAACTTACTATTAAGGACCTAGAATCTATTGATACTGAATTTTACAACTCCCTAATTTGGATAAGGTTTGTAGATTATTTTTTTGTGTCTATGATGTTTAATTGATGTTTTTTGTTTATATAGAACCCATTGCTTATATAGAACCCATTTTTTTATATAGAACTATTTATATAGAACCCCCTTTTTTTTCTCTTTTCATTCAGGGATAACAACATTGAAGAGTGTAACTTGGAAATGTACTTTTGTGTGGATATGGAGCTCTTAGGAAAAGTAACCTCACATGAGCTGAAATCAGGAGGTTCAAATATCTTGGTAACTGAGGAAAACAAAGAAGAATATATTGGGTAGGAAGTTGTAGATGCTGAAAAAAATATTCTGTATTTCTTCTGTTGTGCTAGCCTTTCTTGACACAGTATATGATTTTTTTTCTTTTCCTAGTACCGTATAATTCTTGGGACTGTTACTGAAATGGTATCTTGGTGCACATAATCTCTTGGAACATTTTAATCTCTCCTATTCCCCTCTTCCCTCTCCCCTACTGTCCCACCCGTACCCTGTTTGTCCTCCTACCCTATACCTCTCAAAAAAGGAGACCATAGAAAGAGAAGATGGCCTGTCTTGTTATTACATGTACAGTAAGAGAACAGATGAAACTGAAAGTGAGTGAAGCGGTTTTCAGTGATTTAGGGAACGAATCCAGGTGGAGGGGAGCCATGTATTTGACAGAGGATTTCTAAATTTTTCAGAACTTTGCTGTCACTGTGGGAACTGAAATCCAGAATGGCGTACAGTGTGACGTGATTTAAACTACTTTTTTTCTTTGTTCTGTTATGCTGCTCTCTCCTAATGTTATCACTGCTTTTCTTTTCCTGAACCTCTGTTTCTGATCCATCTATTCAGAGTGGTCTCAAAAGGATATATAAACAGATTCTTTTCTGTGATACATTGTATGTCCAGTGCTACACGTAGTTTCCTCTTAAATTAACATCTTTAGCCTTTCAGTGAAATAGTTTCTCTAGTATGTATATATATTTTGCCTTTTTTTTTATCCAGAAGTGGTTTGACCATTTAAGTTAAAATTTTAAAAATGTTACCTCTTCCTCCAAATTTTAGCATAAATCAGAAGCTCAGAACAGAAAATTACTATTCTTTGTTGAAGCTGAAAGTAGTCTCATGCATGGGGCAGCTGTAGTTACAGGTGTTATAAGAAACAACATTTCTTACTATTCTTGGTGTACATGGTACCTTTTGCTCAAGAACAAAGTGTTTCAGTGGAAATGTTTCTTTTCTAGTATTGAAACTATGTTTATGCATTTCTTAAGCTAAAGCAAATTTTGCCATAACAAAACCGTAATGCCCAAGAAGCATTATTTACATGAAGAGGCTGCTGAATTTTTGTTAATGGAAGGTTAATAATACTACTAATATATATGTCTTTATTGGAATGGTAGTCTAAGTACATCTTTTACTGTCTTCTGAGTTTGGAGATTCGTGATACTGTTGGTGTGGTTGGTCCCTTACCTTCTATGGAATCGTACAGTATAAGAAAGAAGAATTGAAGGGAGCTTTACCTTATGGGAATGCACATGCAATCATACACGTTTGAGCTTCTTCATGATGAGTGCTAATTGATATTTAATTTATGTTTGTTCTTTTCTATCCCAGGCTAATGGCGGAGTGGCGATTTTCTCGGGGAGTTAGAGAACAAACCAAAGCTTTTCTTGATGGTTTCAATGAAGTTGTTCCTCTACAGTGGCTGCACTATTTTGATGAAAAGGAGCTGGAGGTGAGGTTTTCTGTTCAACATTTTTAACTTCTGCAGAGGTAATACATATGGAGTGATTAAGTGAATAGATCAGATTGAATCTCTCACCTGTGGCATGCTGCATTTCATAGCTTCTGAAACATGGAGAATTTAGTAAGAGCAGTGAGGATAAATCATGGTGAAAAGCCAGTAATGAATTGGTGTTTTGTGGTGTTCGGCATTTGGCAGTTCTAGATTCCATCCTCAATATTAAAACATGTTTTGTAAATTTCTCTGGAAGGATCATAGAATCACAGAATTGGAAAGAACCTAAAGATTATCTAGTTCCAACTCCCTTGCCGTGGGCAGGGATGCCTCACACCAGATCATGTAACCCAAGGCTCTCATGTAACCCAGCCTGGCCTTGAACCTTGCCAGGGATGGAGCATTTACCACGTCCTTGGGCAACCCATTCCAGTGCCTCACCACCCTCAAAAAGGTCAAAAGATCAGCCTATGAGGTCACAGGTGGATCTGTTAGTCATAGAAAACTACTTGCTCTGTGGTAGATGGGTAGAATTATCTTGTAACAGATGTTATGGAAGTTGATTTTGGTGTACAGTGATCACTTAGTTTTACATACATAGTCTAGGGTAGGCTCTACAGTTATTACTCTCCAGGACAGAAAGGTGGAGGAACCAACAAGGTTTGAAACTGAATTTTGCAGATCCTTGATACGTGACTCAAGGGCTGATAACAGGAATTGCTTGCAGGCACCATGTTTACTTACCAGTCTTCCTGACCTATGTTCACTGTTGGGGTTGTGATTTGTAGCAGGGATAAAAGGCTCTGTAGGGCTTCTGTGAGACCTGCCAAGGATGTTGATCTGTCTTCATTGTTGTTCAGTTTTCTGGGAGGCTTTGCCTTTAGGACTTCCATCTTTCATTGCTTCTCATAATGAATATTTTGCAGATGTATACTTGCAGTGTGTACTAGTAGTAGCAGGAGCAGCAATGTAATCATCAGCTTGAAATATGAGGCAAGGTTTTAATGGGAAAGGTAATATCCTCTTTAATATAAAATTTCTTTTTATGGGAAAGATAGTACCTTTTATTGTTAAATTATTAGACAAAAAAAGGTCCTGGTGTGCAGGCTTTCAGACCACTTAAATACATGAACAGTTTTGGGGAAGTTCTGTAAACTTAGGATAAAGAAAAATCTTAACAGTGGAGTATAGTTAAAAATTTTCAGCCCTTTTTTCTGGGAGCAAGTACTTCCATTTTTGTTAGTCTCTTATACAAGATACAAAATAAACTAATGCATGTAGACATGTATGTTGTCAAGTAACCATTCTCTTTTCTAGGTTATGCTCTGTGGTATGCAAGAAGTTGATTTAGCAGACTGGCAGAGGAACACTGTTTATCGTCATTATACAAGGAATAGCAAGCAGATCATATGGTTCTGGCAGGTATGTTGATCTTTAGGGTGGGAAATGGCAGATGGATACCTGCATTACACTTGGATGGCTGGGTCCTGAATAATTTTTCTAAATCTTGTCCTTTATATTGATTATACGGTGGTGGAAGTGTTTTGTATTCTTAGCAGTGCACCTTTTAAGCATTCTTTTGCGTAGTACACCTGTACATCTGAAATGCCATATACTATTTATGATTATTGTCATATTAGCTGTCCTAGTCTAGCACTGACTGATTATAACTCACAATTCAGTGGAGTTGGATAAGAATTATTTTCAGGAAAAAACCTCAAAAAATTCTGTACAGGCTCCCAGTTTCTATGAATTTCCCTAAAGAGAAATCACAGCTACTCACTTCCTGTCTTGTCATAAAGCATCATTTTAGAGATGCAAATCATCGTTTTAGACAAAGTTCCAATGAGAAAATGATTTAAATCAGTTATTTTCTAGCTTATTTATATTGTTAGAATAATGTAAGATCTGATGATACGATCTGGTTTTAAGAAGCTTCACACTGAAAGAATCTGAATCAGTAACTTGGATATGGTTTTAACATTTATAGAACAAAAATACTCATTTTGTTATCCAGGTTTTCTGAGCTAAAATCCTGGATGTATCAGTGCCTCCTCTCTTACTGAAATGTTCACCACCTCTCTTCTCTTTCCTTTTCACTTTCCCAGTGAATTTCTTTCCATAGTGGTGCAGATGTTTTGGATGGTGTTTTCTGTCACTGAGGCTGCCATATGCAGGGAATACTTCACTCTTGAAATACCCAGAGCCTGTGGTTAATCTGTCACTGTGTTTAATCAAAATGGCAGTAGCCTTCATATAATCATTGGCATGATTTACATTTTAGTGTAAAATACAGGAGATAAAGATTATTCTTGTTTGCTGTTCCCAGCTTTCATACTGTAACAGTAGACGATGCATATAATCTGAAATCAATGTCTCTCCACCCAGTTTTGCTGAAAGAAGGAAAGATAAACTGCTCTCAAGGTGGTGCCTTTTAAAATGGAACTACACTTTTTAAGCAGTTTCATGGTTTTTGTTTTTCTCCAGCTATGTTAAAGATTTTTAGTAAGTAATTTGAATTTCTGTACCTAGTTTGTAAAAGAAACAGACAACGAGGTTCGCATGCGACTTCTGCAGTTTGTCACTGGCACTTGCCGATTACCGCTGGGTGGATTTGCTGAACTTATGGGTAAGTAAAGGTGACCTCAACTTTTGTACTATACCTGTTCCATTTGCAAATGAACCATGCTGGAAGTTTTCAGATAGCAGGAACTTCATGTACATCAGCTTGGATTTAGGAAGGATTTTTATATTGGAAATCTCATGAATACTTTTATAAATTATTAAGAAGTTAGATCATTTCTGTGAGAAGAATGTTCATAGCCGTGTAACATAGAGTAGCACATAATGAGCTCTCTCTATTGTGTCTGAGTTGTGTCTTATGTCACAGATATATGACTGTGAGGCATCCCTGGCCATGGCAGGGGGTTGGAACTAGATGATCTTAAGGTTCTTTCCAAGCCAAACCATTCTGTGATCAGAGTTTTGAAAATCTTTTGTAGGAAGTAATGGTCCTCAGAAATTCTGCATTGAAAAAGTTGGTAAGGAAACCTGGTTACCAAGGAGTCACACTTGGTGAGTTTATACGTATAAACTTTCTGTACCTTAAGTGGCTTCTCGCCTCTGGTCTTGCATTGACCAAATCAGATGAAATGTATTTGAATCAGTTCTCTTATGTCCATCTTCAGCTTCTTTTCTTTGATTGCTCTGACATTCCAGTATTGAAAACTCTTCTAGTTCCCCTGTTCTTAATTGTTGCTGCTGCACTGTACACAGTTTGTTAGTATTAGATCTATCAAAAGTATGATATCATTCTTCTTGCATAGAACTGGGAGGTATTTCCATAATTATTTTAGAGAATATGAAATAACTGGCAAAAGTCAAGTTGATATTAGATATATTACATCTACAGGTATTAGATACACTTATTTTACAGTAAAATTGTAAAAGATAAATGTATAGTGATGAGAAAAAATAGCATGAGAGAAATGACAGCAGACGTTCAGAACAGGGATACTTAGTCAAGACAGGAGGTTGTTTTTCCTGCCAGGCTGAAGGCTATTATTGGCTTTTCATTCCCGTGCCAAACTGGTGCAAGAGGAACCCAGATCAGTTTCCTTATATGCTGTGTGCAAAGCATACACACCTTCCTCTGGCAACATTGTAACAATAATATTTATCACACTAATGCTAATAGAATTATTAACATTAATAACATTGGTGATTAATTAATAGAATTAATAATTTTAATCCTAGTAGTTAAAAAAACGACTTTAGGGAATCCTCCATTTTCACCATTTCCTCCACCAGTGCTGTTTTTTCAAGTGATGTTTGCAGGAGTTAAACATCTCTCTTTGTCTGATGTAATTTTGAGGAAGACATGGAATGAAACAGGATTTTGGCAGAAGCCTTTTAGGGCAAAGTTTAGAGGGGAAAAAGGCCCCACACTGTATCTAGGCATGTATAAAAAGAATAATTCAGCTTTTTCATGCTATTACTGAAATTTGGAGATGGATCAGTCTATAATGATGAACATTTCCTTTTGTGAGTGTTACAGTTCTCTGTATCTGAGGCTGTCTGTAATCTTCAAAGGCTCTGGGTTTTATCTGATGTGATAAGAGTAGTTTGTTTCTTAAAGTACTCTGGTTTTACTGCTCATAGAAAGGGCAGTGAGATTGCACTGATTGCTGTTTCTTCATTTCTAATGTTAGATGAGAACATCTTTAACTTCTACTGTAGCAGTCAAGCTCTGTAGTGTTGTACCTGGCATTTAGCTAAACTTAACATTTTTGTTTTTTCTGCTCAGTTTTAATCGTTTGGATTTGCCACCATATAAAAGCTATGAACAACTAAAAGAGAAGCTGCTCTTTGCCATTGAAGAAACAGAGGGATTTGGTCAAGAGTAGAAGTGGCTTCTAGTCAAAAAGGAGATCTTGCATAACAAAGGCCCAGCCAACTAAGATTGCACACTTAATTGTATATAAGCTTTTTGTTCTGTACAGTGATCTTTCTGGAACTCTAAAAGTATAAGTGTTCTCTGTTCTTCCACAAAGATATGCAAAATAGTTCAGCCTTTTCTACTTTTATTTATTGCCCTTCCAAAAGACCAGAAAAACCCCTCATAAATTTTGAAAGCAGACAAGAGACTTATTTAAAATATATATAAAAAGTATAAATATATATACGAATAGGCTCTAGTTTTATAGAGCTGTAAGTGTATGAAAAGTGCAGCCATTTAAAAGGGCCTGGATTTGCTTTATCTTGGCTTTATTATTCAGAAAAATGTTTAAACTGCTCTGTGTTCTTTCTTAAGAAACATCTCCAAGTTTGTTTTATTGCATGGCTGTTCTAAAAGGTGTTAAAGGCTTAGGCCAAACGTATCCTAAATATGTAGAAAGATGCTGCTGGTATTTGAGACGACAGAGTATGTTGTTCTGTCAGTTTAATTTTTTAAAATACATAAATAGCTGATATATCCCTCTCTACTGATGTAGCCAAGGTCATGAGTAAAGCCTTTACTACTTGCACAAAAGTCATGTACAATAAGATGAATGTGATTTAATGTTGAAAGGAATTGGTGCCACTGTTCTGACTTATTGTAGGAGCTGAGCAGAATATTTTAATTCGTTTGAGCAGCATTGAAATTTGTTTACATATTACCTTGGGTTTTCACCACAAGGATGTTAGGTAATCTTCAAAGAAAAACTAATAATAAAAGAGAAAATACTACACATTCTCTCCTTGGTCTGGTGTCTTACAGGTTTCTTTGTTTTTTTGTTTTGCTCTTCAATCCCTGATGCGTTTGTACAACTCTCTATAGAGTATGTTAATGTACACTGAGCTAGAAGAGTATATGAAAGGTAATGTGAAGTTTGCTGCCTTCTGTGTTCATCCTGTTACTGGATCTAGTAAACCAAAATAAAATGAAAGTTACATAAGCTCTGCACAGGTAAAAATATCCTTAAATACTGTCATTCCTCTTAACTTCTTACAGAAATTCAGATGAACTTGAATTAAGTATGTCTAAAACCTGTCATCCTGTTGCGTAGGTCAAGTTTGCCCTAAGTGCACAATAGTATAAAGGCATTTTAAAATTAGGTTTATTGCCATTGAGGGCATTTGCTGAACTGCAAGTATGTGTTTAAAACTCCCTGAATTTAACACCTTATTCATGTGAATGATATTAAATGCTACTTTTAGCAAATTGTGCTTATTATAGAGTAAAACCATGTTTAAAATTACCATTTGTATTATGCTTGAAATATTAACTGTAAATTCCATTTAACTTATACAGAATTTTGTACGCACATGAAAATGATTTTTTAAATATGATTAAAAACACTTCTGTAACATATCATATTGCACTGTTAAAAGTGTACATGCAGAAAAGCTCATGAATCTTTCCAATATAGCAACTGAATTCTGCCAAAACTTTATTTTTCTACACATTGGATTCTCTTGAAGCTTTGTATTCTATATGCCCAGCTCGCTGTGGAGCTGTTAACCTGCACATAGCTGTGATAACACTGGTAGTACAATGGGCCCAATAGACTGCTCTCTTACGTGAACCTTCTGTAAGAGTTCCAAATATTTCCACCACTTTTGAGAGTTTTTCATGCTACACCAAATGTCTTCCACAAAACCATGTTCATAAATATAGGATCAAATTAATTTGAAATGCAGATCCATTTAAATTATGACTTAAGCTGGTTAGAATGGAGGAAGCTTTAAAGAAAAAAACAACCACCAAAAGTCAAAGGTCAGGTAACAGAAGGGCACATGGCCTGCCTGAAAGACCATTCAGAGGCGTGAATGTCACAGAGCTGAACTTTATGAATTTCCAGTAATGACTGACTTGATGACCCACTACCAACTGCTGAATTTTGTGAATCTGTGAATAAGTTGAGCAAAATAATAATAAAAAAAGACAGCACATCATAAGCATGTAGTTGCTTTATTGTTTTGGTAATTTAGCTGTCTCATAACTGCAGTAGTTTTTTCAGTGGATAAGGGTTAGAAAGGAAGGAAAAAACCTCAAACCCAGTGGCCCTCTGTGCATGGCCATATATATGATCTGTGACTTGGTTTCAAAGGAATGACTGAAAGTATTGCTGTCCAGGGAAAAAAAAACAAACCCACAACTATTTATATAACTTGTGTGTGTGTGTCTGTGTACAGGTAATGTAGACTTTCTGGGAACTTCAGTAACACTGCATTGCAACTTACTCTGTTTGCATTCCCCTCAATTCTGCTGTGCTCAGGAGGGAGGAAGACAGCAAAGAAAGGGAAGGCATCAAACCCTGGGGGTCAGATGAAGGAATAAGGGAGGGAGTACTACCTACAGGAACTACTGTGTAGTTCATGGGTTCATGTAGTTCATGCAAGCAACTCAGCTGTTTTTCTCTCAACACTTAATTCTTAATTTGGTACCTGGATTAGCCTTCCTCTGTGTGCAGATACTGCTTTCTGTATCAGAAAAGGCACATTTTCATTACTGACTTGGCATGAGCTTGGTTTCTTAGTCTAATCAATTTATGCCCTTCATCTTCCTCCTACAGACTGCAGTATCCTTCTCTGTTAAAGCAAACACTAAGTATTTACTAAGTATTTATAGTCAGTTTGTTCTAGATCTTTAGGCATTCTACTGGCAGTACCATGTATATTTGATTGCCTGCCATTTGGAAAGTCTGTAAATGTTTTCTGTGCTGAATGTCTAACTTAGGTTAGTTTTCTGGTGAAAGTTCCTGCTAAAAAAGCAGCATGAACAAGAAGAAAGTTTTACTTAATCTCTACAGGCCATCATCTTTGTGTCTCCAAATTGTAGTTCCCTTCTAATGTCCCAGCCCCTCCTCTCCAATATACACTCCGTGTGTCAATGATACCCTTTATTCCCATGAGAATCAACAGACAGGATCACATAAAACAAATATAATTGCCACTTTAACTGAAACAAGCCAGAGACATCAGATGTAGGCTATACTTTTATTACCAGCTTCAGTAAATCACAGTAGTAGTTGGGGTTGTTTTCCTGTTCTGCTCAAACCTGAGGCACTGAATTCCCATCATCTTGTGTCTTGTTACATAGAATTAAGCAACTCCAAAGCTTCTTTTTGTACCTGAAAGAAATGTAACAAACCAGTGCCACGTAGTTATGGAGCCTTCTAGCAGAACTTGCTGTGCAAGCACACAGATGGCTCACCACAGCCCTGTAAATCCACAATCCTCCTGCAAGTAGTCATTTGTCTTCCGTAGCTCAAGATGTTCAACGCTTGAAACATAAACCCACTTAAGTCAGTGCCTTCAGTGTAATTCACTTAGTATATGTAAAGGGCTTATCTGTGTTGAATACAGATGATTAGTTCTTGATTTGCTGTAGTCCAATAGTAGCATATAGTAAGTTGTCCTGTACCTGACCATAACCAACCAACCCAGCATTTTCAAAATCGGCACCAACTGAAGAAGTGTGAGAAGACTGTTTGTGAGCCCCCCTTTTCCTAGGGATTCTGGTTATAACGTGAATATGACCTCTAGCATGTATGTTAAAAAAAAACCAAACAAAAAAACAAAAACATCCCAACAAACTTCAGGTCCTGAGCGAGCAGGCAGTGCAGGCAGGCACTGCGGATACTCAGATGTAACAAATGTTCAGAAAACCTGCTTATGCCAAATGCAGACAAGAATTTCAGTTTCTTGGCACAGGCCAGTCTCCTTCTTACTGGAATACCAGGTCTAGTTCCCAGTGAATTCTGCACCACCTCTCAGTTCAAGAGCTCTGCACCCTTTTGGGAGAAAAGGGCATGTATGTCCATACTGGGGGCTAAGCAGAGCTGCAGCAGGTAACAGCAGCTTCCCAACTTGGCTACTGCAGAAAAATCCTTAATGACTACTCCTGCATGGTTTCTAAAGGCAAGCTTTTGTGACAGCTGGTTTCAAATCTGCCTCCAGCTACTAGTAACCTGCAGAAGAACTGCCCAATTTCATACCTTCCTGAAGACCATCACTCCTTTAGGCTATTAGATTTCTATACATTTTGCAAAGCAGTGGAGGAATGGAACCTTTACTCGTATTTCTACTGAAAGATATTACTGAAGGAGCTCGCCTTGGGGAGAAATATTTTGAGCCCTTCTACAGACTGTACAAAGGGAAACCTCAGTCATGTTTTTTCTGAAATACAAAATCCTACCAAAGTATTCCTTACAGCTAAGACATTCAGTATGTCAACACATTTTAGATGTTTTCTGTAACAGTTAAAACATCTCACACTTCAGCTTAATGCAAAATAAGTTAGAGGTCAATGAACTGTAAAAAAAAAAAAAAAAAAAAAAAAAAAACAAAATCAACTGTAAAAAAGTATTTGTT
>JAVHNF010017796.1:0-16093 GCA_034783455.1 Micropsitta finschii | reverse complement strand
CTATTTTTGTATGAGCAGATAAATCATCTGAACTTAATATTTTTGATATCTACTTATCAAAAGTTTTCTAAGTGTTTCTAAGAACAGTTTCTAAGTGTTTCTAAGTTTTAAAGTGTTTCTAAGACAGTTTTAGAGGTCTGTTCTCCCACTGGCTTTCATCAGGGTTTGTGTTTCCAGGAGATTTTGGAAGTCTTCTGGAAGTTTTATTTCCCCTCATCCTTCCGTATCCCATCGTTTCCGTTTGCTTACTTTAGCGATGTTCTTTTCTGAGTGTGTACTAAATGTTCTTTGCTGCAGTGATTGTGTTCTGTGCTGTGCCAAATAAAAGTAAGACCTGTTTTTATACTGGTGCTTTTGAGTACTACTGTGATACAAATAATAATGAATTACAGTGTGGATGTAGTTATCTGTAACTGACAAATACATGAGCATATGTAATAAATGTTTTTGCTAAATAGTTTATTTAATTGTTTGCATGCATGTTCAAGACAAGGCTATAGTGCTTCTGGAAAGCATATACTGTGTGTTTGTGTATGTGGTCATTTGTGTTCTGCCTCACCTCAGATTTTCACTGAACGTTTTCCAAAAGGATAAAAGCAAGACACAAAGCAGCCTTGGCATGCAGATGAGCTGTCTCTTATGTGAAGGAAGGAATGTTAGTAGTAGTATTACATAGCATTTTATTTCTCCAAAGTGTCCAACAAAGAAGGAGTTCTCTATCTCCTTTTTAAGCCAATGCCCTGTATTGCAGCAGAGAGGAAACTGCAGCAAACAGGTTCAGTAAATTACCTGTTTATAGTAGGCTTTGTCCCTGAGCTGGGGTTAGGACACTTCTCTTTGTACCTCTGTTTCAGTCTTTCAGGCCAGATAGTCCTTTCACAACATTTATGCTACTTAGAAGCTGTAAAGTGTGGCCTTTGTGCTGACACACATCAGAACTGCAGCCATCCTTAGCAAATTCCATGGGAAGGGGGTGATACAGGTCATCATGCTGCTCTGTTTCCCACCTGAGCTTTGTTCTGTCTAGGGGGATATAATCATGTCCCTTGGGAGGGAGCACAGACTGCTTTGGAAGATGTACAGACAGTGACTTACATACCAAATAAATCATACGCCAAAAATTTCCCTCTGAAGAGTCTTTGGGGAAGCAGAAGGTAGGCAGCAGGCTGGAGCATGGATAAGTTCTGCAAATTCAGCTGCTGGCCCTAAGACTAAATACCGCTTTTTTAGCCCAAACTGCACCATGTCTCTGAAAAAACTTGCTGTTACCTAGGGAGAAAAAGGACTACATATAATCCAAGTAGTAGTAAAATTCAGGGAACAATATGAAATGGGAGCTGTCCTTTTTGCTTTCATTTCTCAGTCTTCTAGGTGAATGGTTTATATATGGTATCTGTTGGTTGTGTTTTGATAGGAATACTTTTTTGACTCAAAAGTGCTGACAGATGGGGAATTGGCACCCAATGACAGATGTTGTCGTGTCTGTGGAAAGATCGGTCACTACATGAAAGACTGCCCCAAGAGGAGGAGGTAAGCAGTACACAAAGCTAGTGTAAAGTCTTTGAGATTAAATCAGGAGAGATTTGGAATTTTAATGGCTGTGAAGAATATGCTGAATTGCAGAGAAAATCAAAGCTTTGTATCTCATCCTCTGCTTCCTGCCCTGTTTTTGCTTTCTGAAGACTGTTTCTGGTCATCTCTCGAAAAGAGTTTTTATGCAAGCACACACAGTAAAATGAACAGTCTGCAATATGCTAATACTTGTGCTTCGTGATCTATCTGTAGTTACAGCTTAGCTTAAAATTTAGATGACTAAATGATCTTTTTATAGTGTAAATATTCAGATGGACTGCACATTTTGCAACACATTTAAATGGATTTCCTGGAGTGATCATGTTGAATTTGCACTTGTACATTGATTGCACAGAGTTTTGGATCCTGGATTCTTGCAAAAGGAGTCCCTAATACATGCAGGTCAGCATCTCCAGAAGAGTTTAGCAGGAGCTGACAGAGAGTGTATATTCCTCACATTTCTGAGTCTTTGAATTTTTAATGACCCATTCAGTGGAGGTTGTATGACCTCCTAAAACCTTTAGAATCTAAGTTCTGGGCTTTTTGATTTACTCCTTACGTTCTTCATAATTCTTTATAAGACTCTTGGTCTGTTCCTGCTACAGAATCCTTGTTTACAGCTTTTTGTTCAGTCAGCAGAGTTCAAGATACATGAAAATGGCCTGGAAGCCTAAGGTGACAGCCTGACTCTTTCTTTCAGCTGCTCCCTTAACATACTGCTCACAAGCACATTGAATTGCATCACCTCTTTCCCTTCATCTGCCTCAGGAAAAGAAGTCAATCTGCACTTCACGTGAACTGCTGCTACAACACAGCCACACAGAATCTCTCTCAAATTGTGTATACAGCTCACAAAATAGTATTAATATTTCCCAGTCCTGCAGATAACCATGTGGAAAAAAGACCTTTACTTCTTGTCTTGGCACCTGATCACTAGTTCTTCTGTTTGTTGTATTACTACTGAGTGTTTGAAAGAGCCTCTGTGCTTTCTTTCACATCTTATCTAGGCTCAGGATGCTGATATACTCTTACAGAGAAATATGCCATCTACAGTCAGGCTGAGGTTATATCCATATGATACAGCTCACTTGTTTTGTGTATATTCTGACTCAGTGGGGTTATTGCTAGAACTACTCCCAAACTGACAGATTAAGCGTACTTACACAGTCTGTATTAATACAGATAACTCAGATAACTTCTGAATTATTCTGAGGAGCTTCTAAATTCATTACATTTTTGCAAACAGGTTGTTAACAAGCCAGATCCTGAAAGTGTGTTTCTGGGATTCCTGAGATACCTGTGTTCTGGTACAGCTGTTGCTTATGTGACCATTTCCTTTGAACATGCCAATATAACAACAAGAGAGTTTTGTGTGTGGTTTTGTGATACTGCTAATAAAAGTTATTATTCAGGTTGAAGAAAAAGGAGAATGAGAAAGATGATGAAAAAGAAGTGAAAGAAGAGGATAGAGAAACAAGAGAGAAAAGGTGTTTCATCTGTGGCGATGTGGGTCATGTTAGAAGAGATTGCCCTGAATTCAAACAAACCCGTCAGAGAAATAATAGCGTGCCAGGTAAGTTAGTTCATGTGTGCTAGTATAATTTGAGGGCCTTTCTCTCTAGGTTTCTACACAGACCTGGTATTATCTTAAAGAAAGAGCCCTGCAACTAATTATTTTAGTCACTGTAAAGACAGTTTTTAGCCTAAGTGTTGTTTTTCTTCAAGGGGAGTAATGCCTCCTGAAGTACAGTCTTTGCATGGGTGGTAAAAATGTACTCAGCAGTAAGTATAGTGTACTACAGGGTATTACATTATTTGTCTTCCACTCACAATGGGTGCATTTAGGAGTAGTAATAATAGCAATAATTGAATGCATTTCCTCTTCCAAATGTTTCTCAAATTGTCCTGGGTTCAGCTAACCCTCCATCATCTGTGAGAGGTAAGTAAATATGTTTTCACCAAAAAATCAGTGGTCTTAGAGTAATACTTCCAAAAGCATACGGATGCATTGGGAAGCTAGATTTCAAGTTGCTTGTAGTAATTAGAGATAAGTCTAATTGTAAACACATTCAACCTAAGCAGGTCCATCAAAAAGCAGAGAAAGCAATCATAAAGGAACTTCAGAGACAACCTTGCTGCTTTTCTGTGTTCTCATATCACTTACATTCTTTTTTGGTTTCCCTTTGCCCAAAGTTTCTGCTGTCGCTATTTAAAGTCCCACTGCTTAGTGTGGAAACCTTTGTAAACCTGTATAAAGTAGCAGTCATGCCTGATAGCAAAGTGACCTTTGTTCACACTAGAATGTGTGTTACTCAGAATTGGAGTTTGGGTTTAGCTGCTATACCTATTAGTATCAACTGTTGCCAGTAGAGGGAAAGCTTTCCACTTAAAGGAGAGGAGACATTAGTGATTTACCTACTCTGCCTCATATGAGGGTTAAGGGATCACTGACTCCAGTTCTGTGTTCATTGTTCTGTCATCCATAACCTTGTGGTGTTTATTAACATTTTCTTTCGTTGATTAGGCACCCAGTTGGTCCGAAGCATGGTAAATTCACAGCTAGTGGCTGTGGGTCAACAACAAGCAGAGCGACCCCTGCGCACTAGACAGTCATCAGAATGTGTAAGTTCCAATTAGCTATAGTACTGAAGTAAGCAAGCTGTAGCAAACCAGCGATCCTGAGCCATGCTAGGAACAGGTTTGCACAGGGTTTACTCAACAGATTCTGGACTTGATAATGACAACATTGCACTCTGCCAGTTAATGAAACTTTGATTTATAATGTGTGTAATATCTATAATGTTGTGTCTCTTGGAGAGCATTTGTGATCTATCAGTACAGAAACAGATTGTCAAACGTCATCTGAGAACTTGCAATTCTGAAAGGCCAGCTTCACAATCTTTGAGATTTAAGCTAGGTTGCCTTTTGGAGTCTTGTGTTTCATTATTCTGGGGTTACTAAAGGAGGTAAAGCAGAGCTCACTGTTAGCATGCTTAGGTTTGTGACTGTCATGATTCTCTATGGTTTAAGAGAACTGTATTAAGGCACTGTCATGAACAGGCAGGGAACACAGATGAATTGTACCTTCATTTCAGATGTCACACAGGCACAAATCTGCCGGCGCACACAAAAGCACAAATTTTAGTAGTTTGCTCTAGAATTTGTTCAAGTCGCTGTAGAATTAGATAAAATATGTTTAACCTGGGTAGTTGAGCAAATACAGCTGTTGGCATTTATTGTGTTGTGGAGTACAGAATACAGCAGAAATTGATTAATTTGAAGATATTATTCTGAGAAACACATGCCTGCTAATGAAGCTGGCAAGTAAGCAAACAGTAATCAGGGCTGCTGATCACAAATGCTCTTTGTTCAGTTTACTACTTTAGGTATGGAGTATTTCCTAACTGATAAGCAAGCATTTATTGGAATGTTTCCTCCAGTGACAGAGACTTTATGGAGTCCTTTTTAATATGATGTTCAGTTAACGAGGGACTGATACAGCTCTAATCTAAGGGAAAGGCTGAACTGCCACCATGCTATCACATGACACAGGAGTGTCTCTGTAGGAGCCTTCTATTTCGGCTTGGGAAACTGAAGCTGGACATGCGGGTGCAGTCAGGCACATCATGCACACCAGACCTACTGCATGTGCACATTCTTATGTCATATGGAGGTCACAGGCTCTGTATTTGTGTGTTGCATGGTTGTCATTTGTCCAGGATTTCTTGGTGAATATGTGCTGTCCTGGGATTATTTGAGGAGAATGGGAAGGGGAGTGTTAGTGGGGAAAGAAAAGGAAAAGCAGGAGTGTGGAAACAGACCGAGAGGCTAGAGCTTAACATCTCTCTTGCTGCTGTCATGTCTAGGGCATGTTTGTGGTGGTTTAATGTTTGCAGGAAGGCTGTAATCAGTGCGTGTGCTCTATTTTTAAAACATTTAAGCTGTTAAACTAGTTATTGTCTTTCAAATCCCAGGTTTTACCTTCTTGTCCTGGTTTGATAGGAAGGCATAGGAGACACTCATACCGGAACAGTTGGGACAGCAGCAGGGAGCAGTCCTAGTTTCTGGGCTTCATCTTTTGCCCAGACAGGCACACAGCATGCTGCTTTAAGGAACACTCTGAAAGGCTGGCATGGGGAGGTCCTGCAGACCTCTGGTTATAGAAGACGAGTGATTGCCAGTTTAAACAGACAGGCGAGCAGTCATGGATAGTGACGAGCTGCAGAGACCTTTAACTGAAGATGCTTGCCAGCAGCTGAGTTACCTGGAGCTGAGCTGTCTGTGGTTTATGGAGGGAGACAAGCAACTCCAGGGGCAGTTAATATCTGGGATTCAGGGAATCATCTTTGGTTTAGGTAGCTGTCTGTCACTTGAATTTCTCTGCAGAGACATCTGTCTTGATGGCATCACTATCTTGTTCCAGTGCTTAAAACTGGGTTGGCTTAATCCAGACACTGGTAATAAATTTTGGCCAATAAAGAGGGAAACTCTTTTCTGAGCCACCTCAGCTCTTGAAGTGCTTCTCTACTTAGTTGCGATACCAGAGAGATGAAATAGGTTCATACCTGTTTCTGTTGCTGGTGAAAGGGAAAAGTTTGTAAGAGCTCTGCAAGGTAATAACTTCTATTTCTGTGCTTTTAGCCATGGCCTAACATCAGGATATGGAGGTTGAAACTGGGGGGTTGGAGCTTCAATTTCTTGTTTAACAGATTAAATAAAAATTAAATATTAGGAACTTACTTTGTAATGACTTTAAAAAGTGTCTGTAGTAATAAGAACCATTCTAGTTATAGATAAGGTAATGAGTTATGATACTCTGGGCTGTAAATAAGTAGGGTGGGGAAGACAATGCTTAAAAGCCAGAGACAGATGTGTGAGGAGTCTAGTGAAGAGCCTGGGGCTAATGTTTGCTCAGAATGATGTTTCTGGGATGTGCCACATTAACAGAGCAAATAATCTGATGGTGAAAATCAGTGTCAGTCTGACTGTACTTACTTAAACCAGCAGGAGCTTGGGCACAGTATTTGGGGTGTTGCTGGGGAGTGCTTTGCCGTTTTTTAATGCATAGTCTAATACAGTGAGTGCTTATTAAACACCATTAAATAGCTAGTGAACTAATCAGAAATACATACTTTTTTTTCCCCTCCAGTCTGATTCGCATCAGTCATCTTACTCTCCACAACCTCAACAATTTACACAGAATTCCTCTCAGCCAGCCTCCATTAACCAGACTCAGCCACAACCAATATCCCAGTCTAAGCACGTTCCGCAACCACAGCAGGGTGCACAGCCACCCCATCAGGTCCAGCTGCCTTTGTTTAACTTTCCCCAATCTCCCCCAGGTCAGTATTCCACCTTGCATAACCTGGGACTACTTCAGATGCACCATCACCACCAAATTCAGCTTCCCAACACTTCTTGGCCTATTCATGGGCCCGTTATTCACTCTGCACCGGGTAACCCTCATTCTACAAATGTTCCATTTTCTATGAGATCTGGCAGCAGCAGCACCCCAAATAACCAGAGCAGTGTAAGCTTGAATGATCCCAGTATCATCTTTGCACAGCCTGCTGCCAGGCCCATGGGAATCCCCAGCACTTCTCATGAGGGACACTGGCACAATCCTGTGACTCCAAACTCACTGGTGAACAATGGCACTGTGGGGAATTCAGGTAACTCTTCTCTGTTGTATCAAACCTCTCGCACTTTGTGTACAAGTGTTAAGTGTTACAGAAACAGCTAACTCTTTCAACTTGTTTGATATTACAAGTAAGATGCTTAAGAAACTAAGTCATCACCTTCACTGTCTTAATATTTTCATAGGAAAAGAAGTCAGGTGTGTTTGATCATTGTAACTTTTAAGCATTGGTCCTGTCTGCCATTAGTGGCTGTGCAAGACATGAGAAATCACGCATTCAACTGAGAAATGGTCTAATAATTGTTTGAGTCTAAAGCATGTTTGTGTTAGGTAGTTTATTAGGAGCATGCTGAGACCGCAGCTACAAACTTAGAGACTGGCAGAATTGTGTTAGTGCAAGTTGAATATTGCCTCCTTGCATTGAGTGCAGTGTAACATGATCTTAGGCATTCTTTTTTCCTATAGTTTATCCTGCCACATTTAACCACCATAATGTCAGTGTTGTTTCCTGAAAATACTTCATAGACTCTCCCTGCGACAAAATGGGCAACAGCCTTTTGCCTCATGCCAAAGCCAAGTACATTTGTGTGCTTGAGGCTGAGAAAAGCAGTGTATTGTGATTAAAGCCCATACAGTTTTGTGTGCAGTAGAAACCATGGCAGCCCCTAAATTTTAACTGTGACCTTTCAATCATGATAATGGTCTTTTGATTTATTCTGAGTGTGTAACTTCTCCTGTGTTTAAAAAACTATACCCATCATACAATGTACTGATGCAGTTGCTCACTACGAGGTGGAAATGTTGAACCTCCTGCACAGCCCTTCTCTGAACTGGTAAGGCAGCTGACAGCAACAGCAGAATTTCAGCTGAGCCAGGAGTGCTGTATGAGGTGTAATTCACCAGCAAGTTGCAGATACTTGTTGAAATGCTGGAGATTCTCGTTCTGTTCAGAGCTCTATGGAGAACATATTCTAGGGGATGCAGAAACTGCTCCCAGTGTTTTTTGTGCCTTCAGCGGCTTTTGTCCCTATCTCTCCATTTCTGATCTTAATCCTCTGTCCAGGCTCATCTATCCCCTCTTCCATGTCCACCCCTGCTCTGACTTTCTCAAGCAGCTCCTTCCAATCCAAGTCTTGTTATGCAAGTAGCTGCTTTCTTTCAGACAGGCTCCCCAGGTCCTAGTTTCTGCTCCATTCTCCCTCAACACATCCCATTTCTCATCATGTAGTCAGTCAGTCAGTCCCTTTTCCTTTTGCTCTCAGTCCGTTTGCTTCCACTGTCATTGTGCCTGCACAGGTTTCCCAGTGCTCTTGTACTGTCAGTCACAGTATTTTTTTCTCCCCAATTGCTCAACTTCCATCTATTTCCAACCTTATCGCACTCCTTTCCTTAGTTCCCAGTTCCAGTATTTTTCCTCTTTGTATTTAAATCAGTTTTGTTTCCTGTTTGGCTTAGATGCCATTAATGTGGGGTGGCTGGGAAGGCACACACAGCGATGAGCTGTATGCTCTGTCTGAAGCTTGCCTTCTTACTTGCTTGGGATATTTGAGAACACTTAGGTTCCTGGAAGCTGTCTTTCTTCACATTCCTTCACTGACTTAAAAGGAGGGGCTCTGTTTTCAGCAGACAATTGATCAGAAACCAGACTGTTAGAAGTTACAGTAAACTTGTTTGCATGCACACTCCAGAGCCATGATCCATGTTTTATTATATAAACGTGTCGCTTTTATTTAATGAAGTCTGTCTGCAGGGGAGCTGATACACTGAAGGATAGTTACTTACATGTCTTTATTCATTTTTAAATGTACATTGATGAGGTATTTAAATTAGCAGGCATAGCTAATTGTCTTACGAAATTGGGAGCTATGAATTGGGAGCATTTGCTATTGACTGCTGTGTGTCCTAACTCCTTGGATGCTTGATTTCTCATCCTTGATGCTGCAGTAATACTGGATTTGTAAATAGAATAGTTACAATTTATGTACTTACTTAAAAAGCTTTAATTTTCCTTTCTAAAACTCCATTTTAAGTTGGTCTGATGACCTAGATACCAAGTTTCTTAAGCATACAAGAATTGGTGGAATTCAGTGTACATCCAAGATTTCATGCAGTAGGATAATAGCTTTTGTGTCACAGCTATGTCAGTGATAGTGAATATCGTTGTGGGATCAGATATTAGTAACATTATTCAGCCCTTGTGTTTTTCATCACGAGAATGACATAGGAATAGTGAAATTGTAGGTCTTGATTTTAATACTGATTCATCCTCTGCCTTTCTCCCCAATAAATTCTGTTCTAGTGAATAACAAAGTAATTTAGGTGGTAATTTTTACTGATGTATGTTTTAAAAAGAGCAAGAGTAGCACATCTGACTGATCTCAATAAGTCCCCTACAAATTGTTATGTAAGATGTAAACTGTATTTGTGACTTACTGTTTAATTATTTCAACTTGCAATGTGCTTTTCCCTTTCAATTGAAAACTAGATCAGGGTTTCCAAGGACAGTTTGGTAAAATGAACCCTCCTTCTGTCCCTTGGGACCATGGGACCCCTACCCATTTTCCTCTCCTCCGAGGAGCGTGGCCTTACAATATGCCTCAGAACTACATGCAGCAGGGAAATGCCAGCTACCCACCGAACAAACCTTTCTACCCTCAAGGTACTAGAATTAGTATATGAATCAACAGCTCATGCAACATGTCTCTTTACTGTCTCAAAGGCTTTAAAAGCCAAGGAAATCATGTTTCAGTTGCTAGGCTCCCTGGAACCATAATGAATCCAAGAGTCAAATCAACACTTCGGCTTCCTGTATGGATAGATGGATGGATGGATGGATGGATGAAAATCATTGTGGGAGGGATGGGGTTATATCAAATTCTAAGATCTGAGCTAGTTTGCAGTCTGTTGCCTCTTTTCCTTCACTGCTGCTGTCTTACTGTAGAGACATCTCTGCTTCAATAGAGGTTAAGATAATTTGCCCCTGGATGTGTTAAAATGAAGAATTTTTTGTCCTAATTCCTTTCCTTGTGGAATGACTTACATAGATACAAACTTGCAAGACCAGAAAATAATCCAGGTTGGAAGGGGCCTCTGGAGTCAGCCTGTCCAACCCGGCTGCAGTCACAGCAGCACTAATGGCAGTTAGGTCAGGTTCAGTTCTTTGTGGTGCTCTGAAGGACAGACTTTATCTCCACTCTTTCTGATGCTAGTGAGTGGTAAAGGTGTTCAGCATCTGGCAGGGTGTAAGAAGACCACCTTTGGTTCCACCAAGAGAAACTATACCCAAATTTTACTGAGAGTCCTGCAATTACCATGTAGTTGGGTCACCTGGTATAAAACGAGAGATACTGGCACGAAATCTGTTTTCCAAAATCCATTTGCTGTAGCAAGGTGTCCAAGTGAGACCCAGATTTAAAAATCCTGAAGTTGTATTTGTTAAGTTACTAAAGCAATGCACCAAAATGATGTATTGATGATGGTGAGGGAGTTTTGCAGCTAGGATGAAAGTAATGACTGCATTGTCCCATTAAATGGGGTAGTTGTGCAGATAGCATTTGTGTCAGGCTAATAAATGGCTTTATTTCTATTTATTTCTAAGTAAGACTAGTACATTGAATATAGCCAAGCACTGTTAAATATATTTAAGTTGCTGAAGTAATTGTAATCCATTTTCTTTTAGCTGGTCCACTGATGCAGAGTAACCAGCGGTTCTCGCTTCTGTCTCAAGGACACCCACACTTGAATCTGAATTACATTCAACAGAAAAAGTGAAATTCAGTGGGATTGGGGTGGGTGGGGGGAGGAGGGGAGGAAGAAATTCAGGTTCTGATTTAAAACCTTAATGCAACGTGTTTAGATACAAGATTATTTAAGACTGTTTTTAAACTGTATCATTTGTACATAGATATGAACTATAGTTTTTACTCGTATCACGAAGCCGGGTGATACAAATTTCATCTATTTTATTACCCTATTTTTAAGGGGAATTGTGTTTTGGTTTATCTTGATAAACTGTAAAGAGAGAGAATTTTTAAAATTAAGTTCTTTATTTTCTATTAGCTGTATTCATACTTTGGTTGCTTCAGACTTTATATATATTGTTCTAAAAAAAGAATAAAATTAGAAGGGGATTTCATGTGTTTAAAGATTTGTCACTTCTATTCTTTACAGAACGATGTAGTGCCAAAAACCTTTTTAAAAGAAAAATAAAACTGAAAAAAAAAAGAAAAAAAAAAAGACAGAAGACTTTTTTCCCTGCTTGTATGCATGCTTGCATCTAACTGGCATCAGGAAACCTGGATAATAAAAAGGGCTTTAATTCAGGTATCTCAAAGAAGAGATGAAAGGTGAGCAGCTTCAACGAGTCCTACCAGCGGCAGATTGGGTTTTCCCCATGCTGCTGCTGTTGCACATGCTGTTCATAGCTACTGTGTGTAGTGTGAAACACTTGAGGGAAGAGTATACCTGCTTTTGTGTTCATGAACTTTGCAAATCAGGCCCTGCCGTGAGGTAATTTGAAAGGGACTTTCCCATATTACTTTTTGTGTTGTCAACACTGTAAATGTCAAATGCAGTGTTCAGGAGCTAAACTTGTCATCCCTGCTCTCAAAGCAAGACCATGACTAAAGGGATGGTACACAAGGGGACTAACACCTGATTTCCAGCGATACATAATTAAATGTACTGAGAACTGTAACTGGAATAGGAGCTTAATGATTCTCTATTTGGAAGATGAGAGACTTACTGAATGCTAAATTCATTGAGAGAAGGTAGAGCTGAGCCTAATTGTGCCATGTTGTGTCACACGTAGGCCATGAACACGCTTACTGTCTTTAAGTACACCAAGTAATCTGTTGCCTAAAGAGTTGCAGTGTTTTGTACTACTTGAAGCTTCTAAACTGTCTGCCAGTGTTAGAACTAAGGGTGATTCTTACATAGCTGTTACTGATTCTTTTGTATGCGGGAGAGTTGTTTACCTCTTGCTTTTAGCACACACACTGGATTAGGACAGTCTTCTTTTCTTTCCTGTATTAGAGGTTTGAAATCATTCAGGCTTTAGTGTCTGTAACTTGAAGGTACTCTCAGTGTAATGAAACAAACAGCAAGGAAGGTCTAAAGACAAAAGCCCCATTTATTTTTTTTTTTTTATTGTTCTTCACTGTTTTTTACAGGCCTTGAGAAAAACAATTTAAAAAGAGACCTCAGATTCTATCATGAGGAAACACAGCTACATAAAAAATGTCCTTACCTTTCTTTTAGTTAAAAACAAACAAGCAAGACTTGTACAGGAGAAGGATTAAGGGAATGGACTGCTAAAGCAGCCAGTACATATCCAGCTGTCCCACAATGCAGATGGGACAGTATTTGACTGCAGTTCAAGGTCACTGAACTGTGGGCTGGATTTAGTTTGTTATTCATTCCCTCGACGACTCTTCTTGTGACTTTTCTTAGATCTGAAGCAGAAGAAGAGAAAGGCCACATGACACAGTACTAGGAACTGCTTGGGAAGACCAAAGTGATTGACAGTGTTAAGTGGTGTTTTCTATGGTCAAATATGGACAGTGTGACTTGACTGCAGTACCGCGGGAACTGTATGAAATACCTGATCTCTAACACTGTAAGACCTTCAGTTGCCAAGATTAAATGACAAGTGAGAGCTCCTACAGCAGTACACACACCCTTAAGAAACAGGCCAAGCCTTTACCTTTCAGGTGATTTGGAATGACTTCTGTGTCTGTGACTACGATGATGACCTAGGAGATAAAAAGTAACTGTTACTTCCATAGACCCTGAATTCTTTCTTGTTTTGCTCATGCAATCTGCTTCTAGTGACCAAGTGTCCTAGATAATGCCAGAGCAACCCCACTCTTAACTATGCACTCAATCTCCTGGTTTAGCTGAACATGCTACTCAAGGCAATTTTGCATGTATTAAAGGAGTTCTCCAGCTGTGCTTTCATATAATGAGCAGTTTTATAAGCCAGATTAAGCACCTATGCTACCTTCTTAATACCCTGACTTCTTGAGGTGGATGTTCTACTGATAACGACTTGCCAGAGTTAATCTGCAAGTGACAAAACTACCTGGAGATTTAGATCTTGATCTGTGCCGCCTCTCCCTGGATCTGCTCCGGTGTCGCCTCGGGCTTTTGCTGCGATGCCTCTCTCGCCGTGGCGATGGGCTGAGAGAGAGAGGAAGCTTTTATGACAGCCGTACTAAAATGCACACATGCCAAGATTAAATAATAGAGTAAAATACTACCTTCTTCTCTTTGGAGAGCGGCTTCGCCTGTAATTGGGGGAGAAAAGAAAGTGTCACTAAAAATCACTAGCAGAACCAGCTGTTTAATGTTCTTGCACTTCCCCCTGTGTCCTCAGTTAGTGTGTGTTTGGCCTGCTGCACAGGAGGTTTCTCGGCTGGCCCATACAGTGAACAAACAAGGTCAGTGATTTATTTTCTGACTTATTATCTAAGAACTATTAACTGGATTATTTCTGCACCCTCTGGCTTACAGGAAAACAAGGCACTTGGTTCTCCTTAGTATCTTCACTATATCGTCCACTAAAGTTGACCAGCAAGTTCAAGAGTTACAGGCTAGAGAAAGAGGCAGACAGGGTGACTGTGGCATTGCACCGCAGCTCCTTCCTTCAGAAAGCAGCTAAAGGAACTGGGAGGTGTAAAGAGATCCTGGCTGAACTGTCATCTCCTATGCTTTGCTCCAGCCATCTGCAGTATGACAGGTAAAAACAGGGCTCAAAAAGAGCCACGTCACCTTCTTGGAGACCTGCTCCGGCTCCGCCTGTACCGCACAGCGGGAGATCGGCGAGGTTTATCCAGGTCTCTGTAGCCTCTTCTGCGGTGGTCAGGAGATGGTGCTCGTTCCAGCTGGAAACGATGGCAGGGAGGGGAGAGGCTTTGATTCATCCAAGTTTTTACTCAGTAAAGATTTCTGAGCAATCAATATAAATTACAGCAGTCCTGTGATGATGTGTGCCCAGCCTCAAGTCTTTCATATTCAGAAGTGAGTGGTAATGCCTGAGCTTGCCAAGTGTAAATTAACAGTCACTGCTGATTAAACTGCTGATTGATCGTTAGTACAGCCAAATTGACTGTGATGACCACCATAACCTTCATCATCACCTTTAGTTCTCTCCATTACATATGCATGTAAAACAATTAATAAAATATAAATGTATCACAGAGCAGGTCCAGATTTGTGAATTTCAGGAGACAGAAAAGGTGGACAAACACAGAGCACTTGAGAACCATTCCAAGGTGTAACAAGTTCTTACAAGTAGTGTATATGGAAATATATTAAGGGGGAGATAAGAGTTGCAAGCAGCCTCTTGATGTCTCCCCTCAACTGTTTCTCACAGGCCATAAAGTGTTTTGCAGTGGTCCAACCACAGCTTTAACTATCCCTGCCCAAAATACTTCACCAACCTTTTCATCTTCCTCTTCCTCCTCCTCGCTAGATTCTACATCATCCATGTCTTCTTCCAAAGCACTGACACGAGGCTCGAGTTGCTCAGCTTCTTCCAGGACGTATCGTTTCTATAAGAAATTACAACTTTATCTTCAACCCCAGTAAGAACAAACACCTGAGGAGGCAGCTTGTGTGCTGAAAGGGCCTGTATCACAGTTTTACACAGCAAGCCAGCAGCTGATTCAGCCACTGAATCTGATTCAGTTAAGAATTCCATAACCGTCTACTTTTCCAAACCTGTAATCGAGGCAGAATGATGTCGCATACACGTTCCTCATGGAGTAATTCATCAATGAATTCATCCACATGCATCAGTTCAAATTCTGGGGGAGCAAAAAAAAAAATTGCATTGAAAAGACAAAGATGAACACTGGTGGCTAGAGTAAAGATTGAGAAAATTCACGTCAAGTGGGTTGTACAAACAACAGTCATAAAATCCTTCTCAAAGATGAGGAAAATCATTAGGCCTGTCTTGCAAAAAGGAAATTACTGCACAGCTGGGATTACCAGATTCACAGTGCTACAACAGCACTCAAATAGTGTTTGCTTTGGTAGTTACGGAACTGCATTTCAGTGCCCAACAGGAAACACAAGCACTTGGGGAAAGCAAAATAAGCAAGGCAGTTCTCATTTGCGTAACTCAGCAAGACCAGCAACTATTGAAATGATGAATAAAGAAGGTAAGATTTCAGAAAGGTGATTATGCCACAAGTTTCAAGCTTATATTGCTAAAAATAATACTTATTTCCACCCAGTAGGATGTGTTTTTAACAACAGGTCACCTGTGAGGTACTCAGAACCCACCACTAAGCAGGAGTGCTTACCCCCGTTTCTGTTCTGACTCTTTATTTTTCGATAGTCATTGTACAGTGGTTCTAGGTACTTGTAGCAGTCAATGGCAGTGCCTGTCAGCCTCATGTACAATGCACCAAGCATTCGGACATACCTGAAATGAAACCATGTTGTGGAACTCGGCTTTTGGTAAAGTTACAAGTTTAGATAAGATAAGAGTTTTTCCTGTAAGATTCTGAGGCAAAGTAGTACACTGAAATAAATAGAATACATAACCTTTGAGATATTTTCCTTAAAGTACTGAAGTATATATACATAAAAGTGTCTATATAATCAACTATACATATATAATTTTTATTATTATTTATTATAGATTACATAAATTATATACCTATTATTATTTTATTATATTTCTTATTTAGTACATTATCACTCACAAAGACACCAATACTGAAGAAAAAGTAGATGAGCATGGCTCCCTTAAACCCAGACTGGTTTGTGTTGGAAGGGACCTTAAAGCTCATCCAGTTCCAACCCCTGCCACGGGCAGGGACACCTTCCACTGGAGCAGCTTGCTCCAAGCCCCTGTGTCCAACCTGGCCTTGA
>JAVHNF010017792.1:38020-49901 GCA_034783455.1 Micropsitta finschii | reverse complement strand
CCCCCCCCCCCCCCCCCCCCCCCCCCCCCCCCCCCCCCCCCCCCCCCCCCCCCCCCCCCCCCAGTTCTAATGTACGGTCTGGGCTTAAATCACGACAATGATATACAAAATAAATTTTAAGCCAATAAAACATTACGCAAGGTATTTTATTAACCCTCTAAAATTTGACTAAGGGTTTTGCTTGCATTTTTTCCTCACTCAGTTTTATGCCATTTATGTTAGAATAATGACAGCTGATGTACAAGCGTTATCTTAGTAAGAATCACAGTGAAACCCCATACTTTCAAGAATTTTAACCAACCATGTCCTATACCCCTTAGTCCAAATCCATAAAAGCACATAGGCATATGCTTCACTGAGGATGAGCACGCTTCACTACGCTTCACTAGAGGATAAATAATAACACTGATTTCAACTGAACTACTTACAAAACTGGAGATAAGTGTTTTGGTGAATCAAGCTAATGTGCCCAGCACCTTGCAAGTCTGAGCTTGAAGCATTCTTCCTTCTTTCTCCAGTCACTTTGACTTCTGATTATGTTTCTCTTCCCCAGCCCTAACCTATCCTCACATTTAACATGAGTATGGGAACTGCACACTACAAAAGGTTTTCAGCTGTCTTAAAGGAAACACTTTCCAGTCACAATTTGCTCTGGCAAGAATGCCAGAGCTCAAGGGGTTTCATTTCACTCACAGACACCCAGCAACCATTACGGTCAAATAACGTTACCTGAAAAAAAGACCAAAAAACCCACATACACACCTTCTTCTCAATAGCAGTGAAATTTTAGTGTGTCAAATTTAATGCCTTAAGCCCAAGAAATTTAATTTCCAAATACAAGCCATGTGAAAGACTTCCTTGTATTAGAGATGAGGAGGGTTGACGCAAATGGTATTTCCTAACATATGCAACATTAGATAAAGAACTTTAAGTCTCTTAGGTCACCACATCTTCATGCCACACCCCTTCTTCCATTGTACTTGCTGTCAGAGCTTTAGTATTAACCTCTGTGTACATAAGTAACTGTGTCAGTTCAAAATCTGGAAGTAAACAAACAGTCCAAGGCTCAGGTCTAAACACAGATATGTATTAAAACATCTCTATTAAAGTAAGGCAAATGAAAATACTTTACAGTTTGCCAATGAAACAGCCATGCTGCTCCATTGGGTCTGATGCAACTGAACGGTCTCAGGAAAAGAGAAGACAATACTGTTCAAGTTGACTGTGAGCAGACCTGTAGTCAGGGACATGAGGTGACTGGGGCATATGAAACCCTAGAATAAACTCCCTCATGCAAGTTAGTTTTCTTTTTTCTTATTTTTTAATACAGGTGCATCCCTGGCAGTTTCAAGGTACCACAAAGCCTTGAGAGCTGTGAAATCCCATAAAAATTGTAAGTATCAGAAATGGCAACGCAGCAAACTCTTCTGCCCAGCTGCCCAACATACTGAAAACGTCCACATCACCTCACTAGAAAAAAAGGGCAAAAAAAGAGATGCTTCAGTTGACTTTCACTTGCTTTCCTGATCATTCCCATCTAGGATTTTTTTGTTCCCCTACTACCTATGACAAGAGAAACATTTCCATTCAAACACGCTCAACTTTCAGTTACTGGTAGACAGTTTCGGTGGCCTGTAATTTTACAGAAATATATAAAATAAAAGATATGCAAGAGGGAACTAAACATATATATATATAAAAAAAATGTATAAACAGCCCCCTTTTATTTCCACATTTTCCATAATTCACAGAATGTCCAATAAAATCTTTTTGTAAATGAAACTACAGAGATCCCTTTGGAATGCTAAGCCATGTTTCAACACATTCACATGCTACTAAAATGTATGGTGACACCACCTAGACTAGAAGTAAACCTCCTACCTTTTAGGGCAATTCCTATGAAGAAATGAATTCTTTAAACTTATTCAAACTGAAACTGTTTGAAGTAGGATAAAAGTTAGGAAAGCTGATTTTCTGAGTTAGTAGTGAGGGGATAACTCACCTGTAGCATGTCTGTTTATATACACATACACACAAAGCAGATATACATATTTACAAATAAATATCTACATATATTTACATATAACAGACCTGATGTATAAGCATTAATATGCTACATTACAAATAACCTTCCAGATGAACAGCTCTAGTGTAGACCAGACCACAGATGCAGTTTTTAAAAGTGGTATTTTCATGTGCCTGATACTTCAAAATTCAGTGACTTGGAAGCTGTATTCTTCTTCACATACACAAGGAATGATTATCAAACAAGCAAATTCCCACATGAAATAATACTGCAGATGAAGAACACCCTAACATGTACACATTAGAAACTAAAAACTTTACTGACAAGAATCATAACACGGCTGACCTGTAAGTGCACTTAGCAATTTCAGTTTTCTCTCTTAAGGGAGCATCTTTACATTCAGTACATTTCTGTGCAGCACAAAAAGCTTTTGGATGACTGGAAAGTGTCACAATTTGAACAACCTAGTATTATATGTGTTATGCAAAGATTACAAAACAGCAACAATTCCATTAAATATACTTAAGAGCTATTTGCAGTCAACCTAAATGTGTCTTTCCATTTGTATGAAGTCAGTGGTACTAAAACCTACAAGAAGCATGAAAAAACACAACACAATCATAGCCACCAAGAATTCATGTTTTTGTCATGGGCAGAGATGTTTTAAACATCCTCTCCCCCATCCTGAAAGTGACATTTCCAAGATCACACCAGCCAATGAACATGACTGATACTGATTACAGTAACAGTAGGCTTTCACAGGTAATTGCCTTCAAAGTAAGCACTGTGCACATGCCACAGAGGGCGATGACCTGTGGATTGGACCACTTCATTGTTACTATTGATGAATGGATTTAAACCCCTGTTTTCAGGAAATTCAATATACCCAGAGGTTCACAGAGATATACGGATATTTCTGCAGAGTAAACTCAAGGTTTATAAATAGCAAACTAAGGATAGAAACAAGCAACTGTGATCTTCATGTAGTTAACCTAGCAATCAGTCATCACCATATAGAGCAGACTGCCAAGTACTGTAAAACTTACCACAGCCAGCACTGTTCCTGAATATAATGGAACTATTTCATGCTCGTTGCACTAGATAAACCTTTCATTAACTCCTACTACAATATGCAGTAGTGTTTTGCATTCTATTTTTACAGCATACCTGTATTTAACATCAGCAGTTTACAATGAGTGATAGCAACTTACATAACACAACTTCAGTGACAGAAGCGTAAGTTTTCGCTCAATTAAGAAGGGCATAATGCACCTTCCCATTTTTTGGTCACTTTGCACTTACACTGACCCTACCACTACAAAGATTGTTATCACTTACAGGAGCTGTACTTCATTCAGGAGTAAGAATTTGCTCTGAGGTTTATAATTTATTTAGAGCCTTCCACAAAAGCTAAAACAGCATTAACCACAAAGGCAAAAAGTGAAAAACTAAACAGGACCAGCATACAGTCTGTCAGCTGAAAACAGAAAGTTACCGTCTTTTCGCATGGAGTGAAAGGAGTAACAGTCTACGCTGTTTAAAAATATATTAAACACGACTGTTCAGCTTTGAGTAGAGCGAAGCTCTTCACCAAATCTTGTAATAAGAACAGTAGATTCTAACATCTGAAGGCTTAAGATTAGCAATTATCAATCTTCAGAAGAACTGCGTAATTTTTTCATTTGACTGAAGTTACAGTGGTGCACTGCGTCTCAAAATAACTGCTAACTGTTGTTTTACAAGTTTTCTCCTCCTCTGTGGTGGTCTAAAAGAAACTCTGCAGGCTGTAACTGCCAACTTCTATTATAGGATACAATTCATCTTTATGACCTGCATATTGACATGCTGCAACTCTGCCTAAGATTGACACCTGAAAACATGTATACTGAAGTTCAGACTGTGAAAACTTCATCTACCAGAAGCCTTTCCAACAGGCCTGAGTACATGCAATGCGCAGTCTTTTGGACTGCAGAAAACATGTCTCTTCATGGCTTTCCGCCAGATGCCATGCGGAACTGACAGTCTTCAAGACAAACCCACTTAAACCTAAAAACACACTTCATAGCAAACAGGAGCATAATCTCCTTCATGTGGTATCATAATCCCATACCAACCCAACCCAACAGCAAACAACTCTCAGTAGGAACTTATACAAAGCTGTAGAGGCAATGCAAAGCATCTTTTGCAAAATGAAGACCTACCACTCACAGCTAATCCTCTTCCTATCTTCAAAAGAGGAGCACTGCAAACAGAATTCAGAACTCTACCACATCTTACAATTCAAAAGAAAGGGTTTCTTTAAATGGCACCTGGAAATGAGATGTGTCTTCATTTTTTTTCCATAACTCCCACAGCTATTTTTTTCTCTTTCCTGTACCACTCAATCTCCTCCAAGAGAATGGTATTTTCTAAAAAGAAAATAATAACCTTCTATAGCCCAAAGGCAACAACTGATTGTCTTCCTCTGCCACCATTATCTCACTCTGATAAATTCCAATAGTTTTCAATCTATACTTCACCTGAAGCTTGCACTTCTTGTTTCAACAGCAGAAGGAAGATGGGCCTAAGACCTTCTTGCTGAGTCGAATACAAAGTTTAAACCTACAAATCCTGCCTTGCCCAGATCCTTAGACTGTTACGGCTACAAGACTGCATTGGATGCAAACCGCCAGTCAAATAATTTAAAAGTTAGAACTATTCCTACATTTTTATTTATTTGCAGTTCCAATTACAGAGGAAAAAGGAAAAAAGAAAAAAAAACCAACCAAACCAAAACACGCTATCCACCATTGCCAAACAGCTTTTCACTCCCACTTATTCATGCAACCAAAACCACTCCCTGCCCCCAACATTCCCTGTGCTGGATTACTGAAATATTTCTTTATCAAATGTTCTCAGAATATCACTTCTATTCTAATATCTTGGCTTGCTGGCCTAACTGGCTGAGTTCCTATACTAGAGTCTATCTTCACCTTCAGCTCAAAACAGAGATTCTTGGGGTTTTTTTCTTTACCCATTAATCTGTCCTTTAATACTGAAAAACAGCTACTGAAACCCACAGAATTTTCTTAAATGTTATTTAAAGTCAACTCTTACAATACTGTGTGGATTAGAAAATCCAATTTTCCAACCACTAACCAGGAAGTCTACCCCTTTCCTATACTTCCAATTAAAAATAAACTAGAGCATATCAATATATTAGGTATTTTTCTGATTTTTCACAAGACACACATCATATTTTATCCACAGATATTTTGGAGTTAGAGACACTAAACAGGGGATGACCTAACTCAGTATATATGCAGGACTGCAGCTCAAATGAGGAGCATAAAGGCACCAGCCTAAGAAAATATTTACAGCAATTCCAATTAAAATTTTTGTGAACAACCTTCAGCACATTCCCCCTGCTTCTTCCCTGGAAATGCACAGTTTGTGAGTTATTATCAAAAGCTAATTCTAAGCACCATATGTTATTATTTAATTCAGATTTAGTAATGATTCCCAACTCACATAGAATTAGACAACCTAGCTAAAGCAACCCAATTCATAATTTCTAACATAAGGAAACTAATCAAAAATGTAATAAAAATACAAACATTATTAACAAGATTTTTTTTTTTACAAGAAGTTAGAAATATCACGTGCAAAAGGTATTCTCCCCTGTATTTAGGTTCCTCTGAAATTTCAAGGTATGTCAAGCAACTAGAATATCTAAGGAGTGACAGAGTTAAATGTTAGCTCTTTAATTATTTGCTGCTAGCACAGTTCGAAGACTTTGTAACCAAGAGCAAGACATTTTTCTTCAGTCAACATACTGCCTGAATATAAGCTTCATAAACATACCAACTGAAGAATGTCCTCGTCTTTTGGCATAACACTAAGTTCCAATATGCTGTCACTGAAAGAAATAGGAAAAGAAAAAACAACCGTAAGACATGAACTTTTGAAAAAGATTTTCAGTTATTGCTACAAAGACGATCCATTAAATTCCATGGAGCAAACCCATTCAAGAACTCCCCACACTAAGTTACAATGTCAAATTACTTAATAACAGAAAAACATTGATTTCCATTAGAATCTTTGCAAATATGAGTAGAGCAGGAATCTGACTGAAGACTACATCTGTGGACTCAGCAAAGTCAGTGTATTAAGCCAACACGCTTTGTCAGTTTTGATTTTGTTTATTTGTTTGGTAGCGTTTTTATTTCCTCCTGCCGTAAGGTACATTAGCCATTTGGAGCTTTTCAGACAAAACAAGGTGTCAAATCCGTGAATACAAGTCAAAAGTTCTTTCTCTATTCCATTTAAAACTAAAGTCTGTTAGCACTCTAAAATTGCTGGGGAAATGTTGTAACTGCCACATCATGTGAAAAGTAGAGCAACAGCAAGGCAAGCACTGACTTACACCTTTCCACTCCAATCACCTCCTAACAGAATCGACTTAAACATATTCAGTCAGATGACATCTGAAATATGGATGGAAAACACTTGCTATTTTTAAGTGCTGAGCCTGTCAGTCTGAATTGCTGAAACCAAAACCAGGAGCAGTATGAAGATAACAGAAAACCAGATAGTTCAATCAATGCAATTTAAATACAGGCAAAGTCTGGACACTGAATGTACAATGTTACTCAGTTATCCAGAGTCAAATATTGTAGAATAGTGAACCTGCAACTAGTATCTACCAGAAAAAAAGCATTTTCATAAGCAAGAAAGAAGTACATGCTTGTAACGCTGGATACACAACACCTGAATTCATCATCTCATCTGAGACAGAGGAATACTGTTCACAGTCATTAAGTGTAAACTGGAACATGCACAGAGAAGGGCTACAAGAGACAGCTTGAACAGACTTAACTGGCCTTAATAAAATAGAAAATGGAGAGATTATGACTTTTATTTAGAAATGTCACAGAACACGTCACAAGAAGAGTACTTGGACAAAATCACCAATACCAGCACAAGAACAAGTGCGTACAACATAACCTGATATATCAGACTAGAAATTACCTAATCTGTACTGGTCAGTACAACGCTGAGGAAAGACAAAACCAGCACAGACACTGGCCACTGACTTCAGGGTGCACAGAACAGTTTGTGAAAGCACTGAGAAGGACCTCAGTTTCTGATTTCTGCAGAAAGCCATCTTCTCACAAGTGTAACATGGGATTATTATGCTTTCTTATATGAAAAATGTGTTTATATTGTGGTTCCTTTTCCATTTGTTAGCGACTGCAGACATAAGGCTGCATTCCAAAACAGCAGAGTAAAGGTATTTGGTTTCACAATCTTCTTAAACCACTGTTCATTTGGGAGAAGGAAAAAAAGAATTAAGTCTCCACGCAGCATAAATTACTTTGATTTTAAGACCAAAGATCAGCAGTGACAGACTTAAGTTTTTCTTTTTAAGCCTATGCACTGCTAGGAAAAAGTAAGTTTTCAAAAGCCTTTAAAATTTTTTTTCAGAATACTGATATTTAAAAAACACAGAAGTACCGACTTCTTAATGTGCATTTACAATAATATTTCCCATTTTGACTGAATGCACAAACAGCAAAGCTATTATTTAAAATGATTCTTCAAAAGTAGTCTCAACTTTGGAAGTTAAAAATATGACAATTGTATTGTTCCTCTTCAAGTACTTTTTATAAAAAGGAAAATAATTTGACATAGAACAAACCATTCTCTTATGCAAATATTTTGTGCCTTTTTTTAAGAAAGTGTTCAAATCAATCTACACGGTCTAACGCTTTCTTAGTAGCTACCCCAAAGAGGAAAGGATTCCACTCAGGAACAATGTTTTAAATATACAGTTATTTGAACGATATGTAAGTATTTTATTTCAGTTTGTCTGCAGAACTTTCTGGAGAGTATTTGAATCTTCCTGCTTTACATTTTATGACATGCTCTCAGAGTGTTTTTCAATTCTTGTATCAGAAAATGGTATTAAAGAATGCTTTTGGTGTATTTACTACATGCAAATTCTGAATTATGAAGTGTTTTTAAGAACCACCACACAAAATGGCCGTTTACACTAAAATATTAGAAACAGTACTGTGAATTCTCAGAGATGCAATGACTTTCATTACATGTTTTGAGAGTTAAGTTTAAATTTATTGTTTCTGAGTCACAAAACTGAAGCATTAATCACAAAGAATATCTTTTGAAGTGTTATTTTGGATTAATGAAACAGATTCAAGGGCTGACCTCTGTCCTTTTGTAAGTAAACCGAACAATTTCAAGAAGAATTTGCAAGGAGAAACAAGCAGAACAGACCTAATCATTCAAGTTCTCCACAGTTAAGAATAAAAAGAAGCTGGGAATCAGAATCTGTTTCTTGTTTTATTTAGAACTATAAATAACTAACAGAGTTTACATTAATAATCAACGTAGCTCCAAGCTGATTATGTAAACAGATGAGCATAAATTCTTAATGGACCAAACTGAACAGCTATTGCTAAAGTACAGCAGGAAACCCTGACTTAACAGCAATTTCAGAATTAATCTTACAGGACACAGTTATTTCCAGCAACTTTTTTGAGGTGTGCCCTTCACCTTCTAGAGGAAATAGTAAGTCTAAGTATCACTTTGCTATCTCCAACCAGAGCAAACCAGGTAACATTCTAGACACAGCTTGAAACTTTTATGAGAATACAAAACTTTTCTAGAAAAACAGTCAGCAGCTATGGAAATTGAGTGATAAAATCCAAAGATCATTAAGTCCAGACTGAGTTTCACTTTAAAACAGCTGAAGAGTTACTGTGGGGACAATCTCTCTCCTTAGAGGTAAGAGATGATAACATTTTTTCCATCCTTAAAACCTGCTCTGAAGATGATCTCAAAAACGACAAAAGAATAAGCGCCTACAGTCAGCAGTAAGTTTGAAAGGGCAATTGAAAATGAGAATTAAAAATACAATAATTAAAATGTCTAGAAAACCATCACAGAACATACTGAGACTATACACAAAACTGTCTTTAGTCATGAATAAAGGATATTTCAATGGACAACTCAGCCTTTCAAAAGGCCTTTCAGCAAGTTGCTTGCACAAAGCCTACTGAAGAAACTAAGGTGTGCTTGATGGAAAATCAGCTGAGATACAAACCAGCAAGAACTGTGCCAATGGGTATTTTTCAGTATGAAGAGTTCATTCAGAAGTGAACTTGTGCAAGACCAACCTATCAAGAACTATTAAATCAAGTGATGCAGATAAGACCTTTGCTTCAGCAAGTTCCTAAACCAAGGATTTCTGGGAAGTGGGCTAGTACTACCTGACCAAATATCACTCTGTAACAGTTTCAGTGTTTTCACAGTCTTAAGAATCCATTTCTGGATATTATCAAAGAAGATATTGACATAAACAGATCATCAGTCTGACCCAGAATGGCTACGCTGATGCAAGAACAACATGCTAAAACATGTCTACACCATGATATAATTTTATGTGCCAGGAAATGGCAGCACATGTGCAGAGCAAACTGTTCTGAGCATAAAAATACCATTTTCAAGAAAAGAATTAAAGAGATTGTTCTTTAGTCACATAAGAAGTACTGCCTACAAGGAAGATACATCTGATTTGGACTCTGAGTTCTCCCTATGGATCAGGATTAATATTTATCTGTTTATCTTAAGAGGTCCAGCTGAAGACTTCCTGATGGTTATATGTTCTGCATAAAACACTCAAAGATACACATGACCTTTTGTTACCATCTTCTGTGATGTACACATCTGGCTCAAGGCAACAAATTGTTCTTCTCTCCTAATTAACAATGGCATTCCTTCATCTTCTCTGCACTCATGGAAATTAGAGGGACAAATGCAGCAGTGCACTATGCCATTCCTGGCTGCACTAGATAACCACTGATAAGGCCTGGCTCTGGTGTCCCTGGTTTATCCACAGTGGGCAGAGGTTGAGCTCTGCTGGGACGGTTTGCCATGTACAGTCACAGGGTTGAAAATAGAAGTTTATACACAAGGAGACCTACAGGTAAGAATCTCTGGCCACACAGGGCATTACAGATGGGGAAACCATGGCAGGGGGGTTGGAACTAGATGATCTTTAAGGTCCCTTCCAATGCAATCTCTGATTTAACTGACTGATGTACCTGTTGGGCATGTAAAATAAAATCCTATATCTTGGGTATACAGTACCATACAATAGTTCTGTCTGTACAATTAAAAATGGAAAAACAACACATGGCTAGTGCTACCTCCAAGAAAGGTTATGAAAAAAGGACAGACCCCATCTTTCCAGCTCTTGTACAGAAAGTACTAATGACACAAAAGCATTTCACTATACCCTGCTGTCATAACTTTGAACAGGTAAAAAAAAAAAAAAAAAAAAGGAGGGGAAAAAAAAAAGGCAGGAATACATTTACTTTGAATGAAATCTCGATTAAAGACTCCACTGTAATTGTAATATCAGGACCTTCATTTTCCTACTTTAACTGTAAGCATACCTGAGTCTTAATGTGCGAAGATTTATTAAAAATATAATATGACATGAGATGCATTTAGAGAACATTTCTGTATGCTAATCATAATGCATCTTCTTTCTAGGTAACACATTATTATATTGGAAACTTGTTGCTATAGAAGAAAAACTGGCACCAAGAACACTGTAAAAATGGAGGCAGATATGAGGCATGAAAAGGAGTATTTAGATTCATGTATGGACATGATTTAATAAGCCCTTGTGAATTGCAGGAGCAAGTAAGTACTAGCATTTCCTCCACTCTGCAAGGCTCGTCACTTACTGTAAAATAGAGAAAAGCCAAGAGGTACTGCAGATGTTTTACAGCTGTGCACTAGCGTAACATTTTTCCTTTACCAGAGATGCTGATTTCATAGAATCACAGAATAGTTTGGTTTGGAAAGGACCTTAAGATCATCTAGTTCCAACCCCGCTGCCATGGGCAGGGACACTTTCCATTAAACCAGGTTGCTCACAGCCCCATCCAGCCTGGCCTTGAACACTGCCAGGGATGGGGCAGCTACAGTTTCTCTGAGCAACCTGTGCCAGTGTCTCACCGTCCTCACAATAAAGAATTCTTTCTTAATATCTAATCTAAATCTACCCTGTCAGTTTAAAGCCATTACCTTTTGTCTTATCCCTATGAAGCCCCTTGTAAAAAGTCCCTCTCCAGATTTCTTGTAGGCCCTTTTAGGTACTGGAAGGCTGCTTGAAGGTCTCTCCTGAGCCACCTTTTCTCCACACTGAACTCTTTCAGTCTTCATAGGAGAGGTACCCCAGCCTTCTGATCATTTTTGTGACCATGATGACCATGCCAAGTTGACCATGAGCTAGCGATGTGCCATTGCGGCAAAGGCAGCTGATTATGGGGGAATGTTTCTAGCAGGTTGAGGGAAGTGATCCAGCCCTTCTACTCAGCACTGGTGAGGTTATACCTGGAGTACTGCGTCTAGTTCTGGGCTCCGCAGTATGAGAAACAAATGAAGCTATTGGAGGGAGTCCAGCAAAGGGCCACAGAGCTGATGAAGGGACTGGAGCATCTCTCCTGTGAGGAAAGGCTGAGTGAGCTGGAATTCCTTATCTTGGAGAACATAAGGCTTAGGGCAGAATATTCTTATTAATATAAGTAAATAGTTGAAGGGAAGATGCAAAGAATGGAGGAACCAGGCTCTTGGCAGTGATGCCAAGTGACTGAATCAGAGGCAGTGGACACAGACTGAAACACAGGAGCATCTCCCTCTGAGCATCAAGAAGCACTTTTTTTGCCATGAGGGTGACTGAGCACTAGCACAGGTTGCCCAAGCAGGAGGCAGAGTTTCCTGTGTTGGAGATACTAAAGCAGCGTCTAGACATAGTACTGGGCACCGGGCTGTAGGTGGCCT
>JAVHNF010017779.1:1089-13133 GCA_034783455.1 Micropsitta finschii | reverse complement strand
CTGCCGGGACCCGGACCCTGCCCGCCGCCACGCTGCTCCCGGGCGCTGCGCAGGGGACACCGAAACGGAGCGCGGGGGGAGCGGAGCCGGCGCGGGGGGAGCGGAGCCGGCGCGGGGGGAGCGGAGCCAGAGCGGGGGGAGCGGAGCCAGAGCGGGGGGAGCGGAGCCAGAGCGGGGGGAGCGGAGCCGGCGCGGGGGGAGCGGAGCCGGCGCGGGAGCGGGTCCCACGGCAGTCCCAGTTGAGGGGCTGTGATGATGAGCCGTTGTGAGTCACTCCTGGTAAAGGCACGGGAGAGCTGGGAGAGCCATAGCGGCAAACTGGAGCGAGATGGTGGTGGGCGCGGGTCCACCTCCTGCTGCGACAGTTCTCCAGAACCGTGGTGTCCCGAAGCAGCGTTAAGGTGCCCTGGATGGACCCCAGCATCCTCCTTGGGCGGTGTGTGACATAAACGTTCCCATCCGCGCGTCCCAGCACACCTGCCCAATCGGGATGCCAGGCCAAGGTCCCTGCCACCTGTCCAGCCCTGTAATGGACTGTCGGTCACTTTTCCCCCTTACAAGCATCATGTCCCTTCTGCTTTACTGGGTCATTAGCTCATGCCGGAAGGACTGAACAGTGAAATCCAGCACTAGAGAAGAGCAAATCTGTGCCCAGTGCCAGCTCCTGCTCATCTCACTTCTGTCCCTGAAGGCTGAGCCATGGGCCTCCAGAGCCAACCCAGTCTGTGAGCTCAGGAGCAGCCGAGGACCTCCAGTACCCTTCAGTCCTGCACAGATCAGTGCAGAGCTTGCTCGCAGAGAGGTGAATCTCTGCCCTGGCTCTGAGCACAGAGCAGCTGGTCCAGGAGCAGAGAACCTGCAGCAAGTGCCACACAGTTACACTGGGGCCTATCTCTTAAAAGAGAAATAGTACAAAACTTACTGCTCCAAATTAAAGGATAAGAATAAAGGTGTTGTTTTTCCACATATTGTATTTTTACCAGTTCCTAGAAGAAAGGAAGAAAATGAGTAAGGAAGGAAAGTGAGGAAGGAATGAGAAAAGAGGAAAGCAAAGAGGGAGAGGAAAGGGAAAGACAAAAGAAAACGCAACCTTTCCTATATTGGATGGGGCTTTGAGCAACCTGGTTGTGTGGAAGGTGTCCCTGTCTCTGGCAGAGGGTTGAAACTAGATGGTCTTTAAGGCTGCTTCCAACCCAAACCATTCTGTGATTCTATGATGATATGAATCTATATTAGACTCCTGGAAATGTGCCAGGGACAATGTGGCAAAGGTAATCCACAGTGTTCAAAAAACTAGGCTTGCAAGCCAGCACTCCTTTCTCATATGCTGTCAAGAGGTGTTTTGGGCTTTTTTTTTTTCCTGCCACCATCTCATAGCAAACACTTCTTTGTTACAAAAAGCACAGACAGGGAAAGGATTGCTGCAAGTTAAACAAGTTTTCCTTTCCATGCACTATTAGCACTGAAGTGATGGAGATGCATACTCTTTGGCTTCTGACAGTTGAAACTATCCAGATCGATTTGTCAAGTAACCACAGGGGTATTGCCTTTCTTTAAAATACAAAGATTGCGTTGGGGCTCTCCATCAGACATTCAAACCTGTTTATATAGGTTGTTCCCAGGATGAACAATTTGGAATATCTTTCTTGTCTCATTTGCTTGTCTGCACATAATAATAAACTCCAAGAAAATACCCAGGTTACAGGAACAGGGTAAATATGTGGAGGGGGAAGAGAAACAGATGCTATATGTCTATTTAATCATTATGTAGCTTTTATTATTCTAGTAGGCATGAGCCACTTTATCAAGATCTATGTAAAGTCATTGTTTTGAGAAACTTTCAGTAAGGCATAAAAATGAGAATTAAGGACTAGGAAATGAAATTATTACACTCTGCTAAGTCCATTGTTTTCCTTGAGAGAGTTTTTCCTTGCTTTACTTTTCTAAATGTTTTGGTGGTTTTTTCCTCCAGAAAGAAAATGGTTTGCAGTGTGAAGCTGAGAGAATGGCACCTAGCTCTCAGCATTCCAGCAGCCAAGTCAACCTCTGAACACACCACAGCCACGCCACTGAAATGCAAGCAACCAGGAGGAAACTAATAAAGCTGTTGCAGTCATAATTCTATTCCTTTTACATATTTCAGTGAAGTTTTCCAGGTTGTACTGCACAATGTACATATAGGTACATTGCCAGCTTTATGTGAGAAAACCCGCTTCAATAGCACTAATGCAGAACTCTGATGCAGTTGTTTGCAAAGATTTGAAACCGTCTTCTTAGTTGAATTTCATATATTTTATGAAGTTCTATCTGCAGAACTCTATTGGTTTCTTCAATAAATGATGAGATTGTGAAAGTAAGAAATACTTGATTTTTTTTTCAATTATTTTCATTTAACTTTTATGTAGCCTTACATTTATTTATTATTAAAGTAGATAGTAAATTGAAAGCATTAGATTAGATATAAAAGGATATAGAAAAGATGTAAAAGAGTCAATCAATCATACACACCATGCAAATACTTGTTATCTGTTGGCATAAGTAAAATACAGAAAGCTGCTGGTCTTCCAGATGCAGATAGCACTTAGCAGATAAAAGATCTTAATTTACTTTCCCAACGTGTGAAGGTGTTTTCCCACATATTGCTAAGGTTTCTATCTAGAGCCTGCTGAACTCAAAAGAAAGATGAGGATCTGTCTGATGGCGTACCAGGATCCCACACAGTTTCTTTCTTACTTGTCTATACTTAAAAGAAAATCTGGTCTTTTTCAGTCTTTTGTAACATTTATCCTGTCAGACTGCACAGCTGCATTTCTCAAACCTCTCATACATCAGTCTGAACAACAATGGAAAGAGCTGAATAATACATAGCTTCAGTGAAATACTGAAATGGAGCTTACTGTCTCTCTTCTCAAGTTCCAGGATTTTAAGATTAATTACCTAATTTCCTTTCACATAAATCAGTGTCTACAAACATGAAGTAGCTGTGAATTTTTATTAACCAGTTGACTCCTTCTGGGGTATATATTTTGTGATCACCACTACTCGGCTTCTTCTATGGCTTTGAGGCTTGAAGTTATTCGCATGGAAGTAATAGTGCTTCGGAAACAAGAAAAAAGTGGTGATTCAGACCTGTCTGGTTCTCCCACTCAGCCATACTGACTCATCCACAGCTATAGTGTGCAGCACGAGAAAGGATGTGAGAGCTGAGTTGCTCAAGTTTTTATATATCTAATGCCACACAACTGGCAGTTTCTCAGGCCAACAGGAATTTGTTCCTGCAAAGAGCCATACGCTTTATTTTAGTGTCTCTTTGAATGCATTCCCAATGAGATGACCTACAGAAGTTCATGCTCTGGGATCAAAAGGTATGAACTGCTTTGACGCTTGTAGTATTAAATGGCCCAACCTTCCACAGAGAGTAGACCACATGCTACCAAAGGGTTCATAATATATCAAGCCCTCCAGTGTTCTGGTCAGTGGGAACTGTGCCCCTGCCTGAAGTCTCTGAGCCTGTTCAGTACATTTTCTGAGTTTATTCCTTCCCAGTTTCCAGACCCTTTCTGTAGAAGCCATACCTGAGACATACCTAGAGCATAATAACACTGGGTATTGCATCTGCACAGGAGGCAGGACTCCAGCCCACAATAAATATAACCTACTGTGCCTTGGCTGTTTGTTGCTCTGCCTGGGCTTCAGCCAGGAATGCAGAGACCCTGGACAAATGCAATGAACTGGACAGAAGTAGCTAAAGCTTACTAAGTCATCTTAGCAAATCCATGGTTGTTGAAATATGTAAGTAGACCCATGGAGAAGGGGATTCTTGTATTGGTGCTTTGGTGTGGAAAAAATAACAGGGTGAATGAATTGTATAGCGATTCTTAATTCTGAAAAATGGCTTCCAGCCCATACAGTAGTTTGTGTCACATCACACTTGTTAAGTGCTGCACAAATAGCCATAATATGCTGCCCAAGTGGTTTATTATTTTAGCAATAGAACATTGCACATTGCTTGCAGGGCAACTGAGATGTTACTTTGGGATGAAAATAGCAGAGAATCATCATGCTATTATTCATACAGGAGTGCATGAAAGCGAACGCGTGTGATTTCCAGACTTCTAAACCTGCCTATGCAGTGTGAATTTGACAGGGTTCAGTTTGGTAGAACTTCACATTTTACATGGGAATGTAGCGCAAGCCTTCTCAACGCTGGAGTCAGTCACCCCGCTCCCCAAGTGTCCCCTCTCTGAAAGCAGCTGGGATTTCAATGTGACTTGCAAGAAGCCTTAACAGCGACAGTTGTGGAACAGGCCTTAAAGGAAAATATATCTATTGCATGAATAACTTTTAAATATCAGATGTGTTAAGTACTGCAGATTTGGACGGCCTTCCAGTGTACTGCAAATCAGTAGCACTTCACAGTGGAAAACCTGCTGCTGTTTAACAAGGGCTCTGTGATTCAGGCAGGGTAAGCAGGAATTTCTGTCTACCTGTTGAAACAAGCCCATGTCCTGTGTGCACTAAAAAGATACTGAATCCCAGGAGGATCTGTTTCCCAGGAATAGGTGAACCCAGATAATTGCCTCTGGAGAGTGCTCTCTTCTAATGCAGGCTTGTGTTCTGCTGCTCGTCTTTATACATACTTTTTTTTGTGATAATTGGTAGAGAGACCTGCGCTTTTCCTATGATCTGCCTCAAAGCAGTTTTGTTGGCTTCCTGGACACACTAAAATGCCACCCTTCTGTTTCCCTTGCTGGTCTACTGAAGGGAAAGGTCTTGAGGCAGTGGCATTTACTGCGTTAGCTACTGAGGTCCCTGCCAGCCTGAACTTAGGAGGCCTTCCTCATTTATTTTCATTTCAATTTTGAATTTCTGGCATGTGCATTTGGAGCTCTGGATCGGTCCTGTGATTGGTTTTAATCTGAACAAGTAAATGGAAGTTAAGTAACTTTTTATGCATTGAGAAAAAAGACAACCTAAACCCCATTAGTTATGTCTACAGTAGTACTATAGCATAAGCAGGGTTAGCACAGTTTGCTTTCTGACATCGGTGTGCCTCCACATAGCTACTTTTCCCTTGAAATCATGCTCTTTAAGGCTGTCACACTATTAAATATCAGGCTTTAGATTTGCCAGCTGTACTGATGCGATCATGTTGAATTCTGGCCTTCGTTACCTGCTCTGTGGCCTTGCCTCATTAAATCAATAACAGTCAATCCTGTGTTCTTTAATTGTGCAAAGGGTAAATTCATTCCAGTCCAGTTTCTAGGCTATTGGCTGTTTGCAAATTCTCCTATGTCTGCAGTAAACCCACTATTTTTTGTTCTTTCTGTAGGTATTTTCCTTCAACACAGGTGAGTACTGAACCCATGAAATCCCTGTAGTGAAGGTGAACGTTGTCCTTAGGAAGGGGCCACATCTCCTGTTCAGAGCAGGAAAGCCAGTTCATCTCTGAATTCCCTCATGTCCCCATCCACACCAGGTGAGGAGATTATGCTGTCAAGTGCTTCAGGGGATAGGAAACTTGCAGCACTGGTTTCCTTTTAACAAAGAAACAACCAGATGGGTTTTTAATTCTCTCTCTGCTAAGAGCCAAAAGTACTTCTTGGCTGTTTCAAAGCTGGAGACTTCCTTTTTGAAATCAGGCTTGATTGCTTCCTCTTCCTCTTCTGCCTTGCCCCGTGCCTGCCGTCATTAAGAACAGGTCCTCCCTCAGTGTTCCTGAAGGAACTTTCTGGTACTGAAATGAATGATTTCTGGTATCTGGGCCTGAATTGTCACTGTCAAAATGAGTAGGAGAGAGCGGCTCTCATGAGATCTGCAAACTGAGGCAGGCAACTGGGCACTGGTTTTAATGAGGTTACATTTTTGAGATGTTCTTTGAAATCATAACAGTTAGAGACTGACTCCCAACTCAAGATAAACAGATAATTTCCACACAGAAATTCCTGTTAATATTTAAACAAGGCTTAATCTTCTCTCGAAATAAAAATGCACTCTTTCAAAGAAACTTTATTGAGGAGGAGAATGTATCTTCAAAAGTGTTTTAACAGCTCAGATAACTACATATATTATCATCAGGCTTCAGGCATTAATCATTCAGGATACTTAGCATTTTAGGAACTGGTGCAGCAACTGTGGTTTATTAAATAAACCCTTGAAAGGACTTAATGATTGCTCACAGAGTGAGGGCTGCAGCAGGGAGCTTCCAGGTGCTACACATTTCACCTATAATGCACAGGATAGTGTTCCAGCTGCACATGTGATGTTTAAGGGCACAGCACCTTGCAATGTAGGACAAATGACCAAAAGTGGATGAATGAGGATTGCTTAGTAATAGAATTTTTTTCATATACTAATGAGGCTGTACTGTAGCACTCAGCATTTCTAGTATTAGAAAAGCATACCAACAAAGAAAGTAGGGCAGCTTTATTAAGGACATTATGGAATCACAAATCGAAAGCAGTACACTTTGACCTGTGTCCCACATACACCCTGTGTGGGACACTAAAATGCGTGACTGTGCTTCTATTGTTCTATCAAGAGACAAGACAAAGGAGTGTGCTGAACACAGCAATGCAATCACTGGCAGCTTTCAGTTTAATATCTCTGTCAGATGCGTAATTTTTATTATTTACTATGAAAAGCTGGGCTGGCTTTAATCGCATTTGAAACCATTTTACAAAGCCAAGTTAGAGCGTTTACACTCAGACTTTAAACTTAACCAGATTTGATTCCACAGAGAAATAGTTTTCAGTGTAGTAAACATTGTGATTTTGCAAGGCTCAAAGGCAAATCAAAAATAAGCATGAAATCATGCACATCTTGAAAGGAGAGATGCTTGCATTTTCTTTCATTCATTTCACACTTGAGAAAATGCAGGCATTTCAGATCCCGGTCAAGGGAAGGAGAAGCTCTGTGATTTGACTGTTGGAATGTGGTGTTCTCATTTTTGCATTGTTTTTTTTCATTTCAGATATCTGAGCAAAGAATCACTGTGACATTCACATGGCATAAAAAATGGCCCAGAATTAAGTTGCGACTCATTTTCATGAAAATTAAGGAGGAGGAAATATTAACTCTTCTCTCACAGCAAATGCTCTAAAGCTTAAATTCAAAGCAGTCTCATCTGGACGCAAATCCTGCCTTGTTTTAAACTCCCCAGATAAGCACAGTCACAAGGCTTTACAATTCTGCAGTTATGCCTTTCATTCAAGGCAGACAAACCTGCCTTGAGTCAGTTCCCTCACATTAAACTTGTAGTGGAGCTAACCAGTATCTAACAAGTTTTAGCGGCTCCCAGTGTCATCTCCTATTCCTCTTTATCCCTCGGGCAGTGCATTGTACGGTCATATTTGATCTGAATACTGACAGTTGCCAGAGTGCTGCACTCAGCTTGTTTATTAAGCAAAAAACCCCACCAACGCAAAAGCTATGCTAAACCATCTCAGAATAACTCAGAAGTAGCTGAGAACTTGGTAACCTGCATGAACAGCAGCATTCTACAAGAAGGACTGGGATGCTCTTGGAAATGCCACAGAGCTCAAGTCCTCCCTATTCCTGGAAGAAGGTGTAATTGCAGTGAGTGGTGCAGTGGGATTTTGAAACTCTTCAGCAGTCATCCAGGGGAGTTACTGGGGTAGGCTTACTACAAAATGTGGGCAGGATGTGTAATGCTGTAGTGACTCTGAGAGACAGAAAGGAGGAAAGGAGCAGAAGAGTCCCAGGTAACAAGTACAGCAGCAAATAGTATCTCCATCCCTGAGCTCAGACAATGAATCAAGGCCGCTTCATTTTTCATCTCCTAACTTCCCAGGGTGCCAGACTTCAGCTATCTGATTTTCTCCCTTCATATGCTGTAGGTCCCAGTACCCTTCATGCCCCAGAAACCTCATGGCTTGCAGCTTGCTGCTCCACAAAAATCTTGAGCTCTTACAAGCTTTTCTGGTCAGACCTACGTGATGGTTTCAGAAGAGAAACCTCCATCAGAAGAGATATGTAGGAACATAAATGGGACAAGGGTAGAGAGATGGGTGTTTGGGAAGGGAGGGCAAGGCAGAAAATGTGAGTGCCTTGCTCCTCAGAAAGGCAGTACAGAGAAACATGAGACAAAAATACATCTGCTGGAAGCCCTTCGCAAGGGAGGGTTGGGAGTGAGCAGAGGTGAACCAAAACAGCAGCCAGCAGTGACAGGGTTAGCAGTGTGCCTCTCTTTCATGACCACAGAGGCACAAAAAACTTGCTACCTCCTGTTGTGAAAAATGAGCTGGGTGGAGTGATTCATATACATGGGATTTAAACAATCTATTTTAAACAATCTATTTACTTGTCACTTAAAGGAGAAAGCAAGTAACCTTGGTTAAAGTTACCAAGTTTTATTCCTGTTTCACATTTGTATTTAAGCATTTTTCCTAAAACCAGGTAATTCCTGTATTGGGTAGTAATTGGTAAACACTGAGGTTTCTTCCATAGCACCCAAAGCCTTTTGCTATATTTCACACTTTCTTGTTTTGCTAACATAGAATTTGATATGTTCAAATACTTAAACAACTGAAATTTGTATTCAGATACTTAATGTTTATCTTGTATTGTATTAGGAAATGGCAAATTATATTTTGTATTCACTAGGTAATTCAATTTTTTCTTAGGAATTACGTTGAATTGCCTTGGATAGAAATTAGGCTATAACATACAAAAAGACAACATTGGTTTCCATTATCAAATAAAGTCACATTAAATTATCTGGATGTGAAAGAAGAAAGTATTAAAACATACTTAAAGTTAACTGAATTATTAAACAAAGAAAACTGATGTTCATGAAATAACTGTTAACCAGCATTTCCACAGCCTAGAACAAGTAGATCTTAGCCTGGGTGTCTTAGTCTATCCATAGACTGGTGGGTAGGAAAAAGAAATTTCCAGCTTTTTTAACTTGCAATTAATTTCTCATTTCTAATAAACAAGTCATTGACTAAGCTAAAATGAAAACACTGAAATAAAGGAAATATGCTTTCCTACCTGCAATAAAGGCTCTGAGTGAAAAAAGCTTGTTCATCACTTCAATAAGCAATCATTCTAGGAGTTTACTTACTGCCTTGGCTCCCCATTTCAGTGTTTTGCCTTTCCTTAAAAACCTTGTTAGCAAGCATGTTGCTAAAACACTGAGCTTTTCATTTGAGCAAGGGCTGAACCTCAAGTCTCCCCTCCTCCTCACAAGCAAGCACCATCTCTTGTGAGCTGAGAGGCCATAGATGTCTTAGAAATATGGAAATGCTCCATAGGGAGCTTGAGGGCTCCACTGGGAAGGAGAGGCTGAGGGCTGCTGGGAGCCTGAATAGAGGAACAGTCTCCCAGAAGGTGGAAGATGAGATTTCATGTTCCCTCTGGGCAGACGGGAGGGTTGAATGTGATTCTTCTGCAACTTAAACTAATGCTTTAACTGCAGAGTTCATTGCCAAGTGGGAAAACACTGGTGACCTCCAGATTTGCTGTGGGAAAGGTGAGATGAACTTTGACTCCAGATGCAGAACAGGTTGGGAAGCACCAGTCTGGGCAGCAGGGTGGCATTTAAACACAAGACATGCAGCTCCACCTTGTCAGAGATGTGTGTGTCTGCCTGCCTGGACAACAGCAAAAAGCCGTGCATTGAAAGTGATGCTTCCCAAATCCAGAGCAACTTCCATTTTTCAGGAAAAAAAAATCAAAATGTTATTTTGTGCAGTGACCACAGTAGCTTTTATTTCAATACAACTAATTACCAAATACAGCTAAGGATGTTCAGTACTTGTATCTTCCCCATTCTGTTCATGCTGTCACTGGTGACAATTTCATTTTGTTTTTAAACTGTGGCACTTCCACAAATCTCCTTCTGATATCCAGAACAGACCATTACTAGTTTCCACCCTGGAGATTAAAAAGCTCTCACCCTGGGGACTCAAGCATTGGAAAGCGAGCAGAAAGGCTGGGAGCACAGAAGGATAAAACTGGATTTTGTGACTGCTAAAAATATTAAACTTTCCTAAATCTAGCACAGAGAATTTTCCCATGCAGTAATCGGCACATCCCAAACCAGAAACCAGATCTTCTGAGTTCCAGCCCAAAACCTCTCCACTGGGCCATGGTTATTGCCTCTGCATTAATTTTGCATTCCCACGTCTGGTAGAAAAGGTTAAAGTCTTAAAATCACAGTGGAACCTTTATTAACACCAAGAAGCTTCCAAGGCATTCTCAACCCTGCTGACTGACTCCAAGTTTGCTCCTCTTGAAGTACACTTGTCATACAGCCAAGCTTGTGTTGATCATTTGCAGGAAAGTGGTTTCTCTAGTTTTTTTTTGTAACACATTGATTAGAACCACCCTGTTTCCACCAGGGGAAGTGGATGATTTGTACCATGGGACCTTCTTTTCCACACAGTTCAGACACACTGGCTACTTCCCTCTGCTGGAGGGAACCAAGATTTATTCTAGACAGATAATTCAACCTACCGAGAGGTCCCTCTGAGGTGAAGGAGACTTCCAGAGGTGCCAGTGAGGCCATGAGTGAGGCCCATGAGGCCATCCTCAGCACTTGATGCTGAGGATGCTTCTAAATTAGACCTCAGCACTGGATAAAGTGAGATACATGACTGAGGATTTGGATAATGCAACCCAAGATGATGAGGTTAAGATTTTCAGGAACCAAGATTTCTGGTCTGATATCACATGAACAGTGAGTCCTGCGGCCCCTGGAAAACATCATCAGCCTTTGTGCTGTGCCTGCTATTCCTAATTAAATCCAGAAGTTGTCCGCATGCTCATAAACCTCCAGGGGAGCAGGAGCACCACTGAGTTTTAAAGAGCTTTAAAAGTGTAAGATGGCCTAATTTCCTCTCATGACTCTCAAGACTCTCTCCTAATTTCCCATCAAACAGCTGCCACATTAATCAACTTGCAGCTTGCATGGCAAAACTGAGATCTTGACAGTTTCTGTGCCTGTAACTGTTTACTGCTTCCTCAACTGACTTCTGAAAGCCTGGTTCAAAGGGATAATTATTTTACATTCAGTTCATATTCAAGGTTGGGAGAACTTTGCCTTACCCAATATAGTGGTACAGAAAATCTCAGCAGGAGAAAGGATATATACCACATACAGGAATTACTTTCTAATCACACAAGCCTGCTGGATTGCCTGAGACAAAACAGAAATTACCAGCATAGGAAATCAAATCAATCTGTGGAGGAAATTTCCATGCTTTTCACAGAAGACACAAGGGAAGGGGAGAGACGAGAGAGAAGCAGAATTTGCTGCCTTAGAAAAGGAAGATGAAGATGTTCAGAAGAAATGTCAAGTATGACAAGGAAAGGAGGGAACTTGAAAAAAAACTCGGTTTACAAGAGGTCCCCAAAAGAGATGGTGTAAAACAAACACTGAACTGTAGAGTCACTTGGATGACTGATCTGGCATTTGTTCACTTTCTGTTTGCAGGAGCAAAACTCAGAACTGCTTTTGCCAGAAACAAAGTGTTTGGAGCATTCCTCTCTCCGGGAATTCACTGTTGCTTAAGAGTTTCACAAGTAGCTCTTCTAGTTACCCAAATAGTCATGGAAAAATGCAAAAAGAGTCTTGCTCTGTGTGTCCCAGCTCTTTTTAATTGCTAATTTAATAACTTTTCGCATTATCCATCACGGAAGTCGTGTTAAACCTCCCTTCCAAACAAAGCTGGTCTCCCTGCAATTCCCCTAGGAGAGAAGCAAGTTTGATGTTTGCTGCCAGTGATTGGGATGGCAGAGCACTTTGGTAACCTGCCCCCTGTGGGGGATTCCTCATTATTTGGTCTGCAATGAGCTCCCCTCAGCACCTGCATGTGAGGAAGAACAAGGGGACTGTAGATAACCGTGTGCCCCGTGATCACTCTTCTGCCTTCCCATTGAAATCAAAACCCAGCTCTTTGCATTAGCAGAGGCTCCTGAAAGGCAAAGAGGAGACCAAGGTCCATGCCCCTTCATGAGCAGGCTCACTAGTGGCAGCGATGGCCTGGCAGTGGTGCATGAAGGCTGTGTGAGGGCTG
>JAVHNF010017761.1:22391-34614 GCA_034783455.1 Micropsitta finschii | reverse complement strand
TCACCACCCTTACAGTAAAGAATTTCTTCCTTATATCCAATCTAAACTTCCCCTGTTTAAGTTTGAACCCGTTACCCGTTGTCCTGTCACCACAGTTCCTAATGAATAGTCCCTCCCCAGCACCCTTGTAGGCCCCCTTCAAATACAGATCCATTTGCACTCATTTTTTTCCGGCAGTGCTCTATACCAATTGCACTCAAGACTGCTTTGGTGTTCAGTACAGCTACAAAGCTTAAAATAAAAGTGAAACAGTCAGACATGCAGAAGGAAAGAAACTGGAGGACACAGAGACATGAATGCATGAGACAGAGGAAATCTGTTTGAGATGGAATCTGCTGCTCAGAAGACAAATCACTTATTGCAGCCATGCACAGCTATGAAGTGATTCCAGATGGTGCCATTTGGTGAATGGAGATGGGAGCGCAAGAGGTGAGAATCAAGCTGTCTATCTGTGAAGTATGCAGGAAGTTCACACAGTATTTTAACAGGAAGGTGAAGTTTTACACCAGATCTGGAAACCAAAGGATTGTTTTGGCTTAAGGCAGTGCATCTTATGCGGCTTTGCATATATGCAGGTTATAATAAACACCATTCAGAATATGCATTTCTGTAAAGCTGGATGTTTGCAGACTATAAAGAGAAACAGCATCATAAGAACACAGCAAGGAAATTCTGAGAAAGAGGAGAGAAATCTAAGAATCACTCAATGTATGGAAATGGCAGCTCCAGCGCCACCAGAAAATGAGGGGAGAACAGAATGGGAAGACAGGAAACTATGTCAGAATAAGCTTGAATAAATCCAAAATATGCAGAGAGCAAGGACAGAATGCAGGTGCTCCTCACATTGTTTTGCCAGTGGGTTCCTTTTTTTTCCCTTAGAATAAAAAGAAACAAACAACAACAACACAGATTGCTACCAAGCAGTTACTGAACAATAAACCGGTTAGTATGAGCAGCAGGACCTTGTAAAGATTTATACTGGCAATGCCCATGTATGTCCTCTGCTAAGGGATTGCTTGATCAGCAAATAAGGAACAATCCACAGCAGGACTGTCTCCATCAAGCTTAGTTCTTTCTAACAACCCAAATGAAAAAGCTGGGTTACTACTCACCTTGATTTGCAGTCCCCTGAAGAGTTTTGGCTTATCACTCCTGACAAAAGCTATGGTTGGAAGAAAAGAAAGAAAGATGATCAAGCTCTTCTTCACTTGCATGAAGAAGAATTACATTCAAGGCAGTATTCCCTGAATCATTTCTTTTGGAATGATGTTTTAGAAGATACTTTAATGCTAAAATTCTTAAAATCCTCACAAAATAATATTCAACCTATCACACCTAAGGCATGCCCTGGTTTTGCCAGTATTCCAACAAGCTTTGTATCTGCTAGTGCAACTGTAAATCAGCTTACCTGCAGGTACCACTGCCAGGCTGCAGCAGACTGACCTATATGCTGCTGTGATATGCAAATGTGAGGAAGTGTTTGTTAGAGTGACCAAAATCAGGCTGAAGAGAAGCTTTGTGAGGGAGGTTGAATGTGACACACACATCCCATCAGCACGTTCACACAAGCTGCAGCACTGCAGGTGAAAGGAGCACAGAGGGAACCGGGGGTAGAGGTGTCATTCTTGCAAACAAGACAGTCTTATCTTGCAGAGATCTCTGTGTTACATGTTGAAAACAGCAAGAAAACAAGAATCTGCTATCTCCTCTTGCCTCTCCTAAAGGCAAACAGCTTTAAGATAGACTCTGGCATGTAGCTACATGGAGAGTTCAGGTCTGAGGTGGGCTGGTGCTGAATAATCCTTCACAGTACAACCCAGGCCTTGTTTTAATGTTAATTTAGATAACATGAATTATTCCAGGACAAAATGTAAGCATAATCCCCTACTTCCAGACATTTTAGCCTGATGAATGTCTGAACTCCACAAGTATTTATAATTTCTGTAGAAAATTATAGCCTTCATTCCTCCTTTTTTACAATCAGGTTATGCTAAAGGCTGCATTTAGTATCTGTACTGACATTAAACGGGCTCAGGATGTTCCTATCCCCCAAGGATGGGAGATACGACATCCTCATCAGTACAGACTGCCTCTTCCAGAGGTGCCACCTGCATGTTAAAACTGCTTATTCAAGGTTAGACAACAGTGACTCTCACAAACTGCAGTGTATCCAGCTGGTGCATGGAGATGAGTGTAGTTCGGGACTAATGTTTCATACTGTCTCACAACGTGTAGTGCTTTCCTCAGTGATGGTCAGGCTGTTCCCTGGCACCTTTTTACCTATCTTTATATCACTGTAGAGTTACCTAACACTTTCTCGTTATGTATATACTGAGTGGCATTTATTATCTCCTCTCTCCTACTGTGGTCCCAGTACAGTTCAAAATCATATCCTCTGCTGGCTGCACCAACCACTACACAGTATAAACCAGTCAAAAATACCAACAGCCCATGAGCTGCCAGATATACCTGACCCCTGAAGAAAATAAGGCTTGTTTCCATTCCTTCTACAGATCTATATATTAATGTCATCCTGGAAGCTGTATTTGGCTAACAATTTCAAATAGCACTCAATAACCAGTTCTTGCTCACATAATACAGTTCAATTCAGACTCAGAGACATAATTTTCAGTGCTTCCTATGTCCTTGTGAGCTCTTAGTTGTCTCAGCTGTCACCACCAGTGGAAAAGTGCACAAAAATGGCAGATATTCCTTATTCTTTTTAAAGTCCACAGCACGTTGAACTGTTTCATGGGGAATTTTTCCACATTTTCCTTTTCAATTTCAATCTAAAGCTGCACTCAGCCTCTAGGGCTCTGTATGAAAAGGAGGTTGTAAGAAGTAGTCAGTACAGTGGCTAACTTGAATTGCAGAACTTAAATGGCAAGAGAGCATAGTGAAATGGATAAAGTTTCAGAGGCAAATCTCAACTGTGGAATTTAATTGTATTAAAGAATAGCCTTTGGGGGTTACCTTGAGTTACAGCTTGTAAGTGGTGTGAGGATTTGTTAGTTGAGTAACAAGTTTGTTACTTGAACATGTGGATGTGTGTGGCTGTTCTCTGACTTCAGTGTTGGACTTGAACAAGCTCATGTGACATGGGGACAGAATGAGGTGGAAGGCAGCAGTACTGCATTTTGTCACTTTAAAAGTAGCTATTACACACTTGTATCAATGTCAGACATCCACATTTTCTGAAGGCTGAAGCATTACACAACATTTTCCCTGCAATTTTAGACAGCTGGAACAAAATCCATCTCTGTTAATGGCATATTTATTTCTAATGCTGATCATAGCCACTTTCCGCATTAGTCACCTGAATTTGCAATGCAACAAAGACAAACTCTCGCTGTACAACTAACTTCATTTGTATATCCTGACCTTTGGCAGCTGAAGTGAGAAACTAACATGCTGACATGCTTTATAAGTACAGGTTAGCCCATCAAACACTATGGGTTTTTTTTTCCTTTGCACAAAATCACATCCTAAGTTGAATAAACTCTTTGAATGAAACCGATGGGGTTAGGAAGTAGCTACAGTGTGCATTTTGGGACACGTGGCTGGTTGCTTATCATGTAACAGGATGCACATGCTTCACCTTCAGTACTGCCCCAATGGTTTTCCTTCTGTACCTGTTATTGAACAGTTTGATGTTTAATGCTAAAATCTGAGCTATCTCTTCATTTTCCAACCCCTGTAGCAGCTGTAGAAATTACACAGAGCAGAGAAACAAGCATTTCTCTAGCTTCTGGGTTACTCATAGCACCTATCTGGCTCATGGGTGAGTGGAGAAGGCATTTTCCACTTTGACTTCTATAAGATGAAGTCTGAGCTTGGTGCCGTGCCACTGTGTTCCAGTGAATTAAACACCACACTAGAAGTCAGAGCTGTTCTGCTGCCAGCTTTGCAACTGTCCTTTCACATGATGTTAAGGAAATCACTTCACCCCGTGCTCTTACATAGCATGTGCAAAATCAAAGCATATGCCTTCTGTTTGATGGCCATCCTGAGGTGAGCGTACAGAGTACACTTGATTGCCATGCACTCAACTGCAACTAAAAGGTCAGAGAAAAGGATCAGGTGTTCGTGGGTATTTTAAAGCCTGACCAGCACCAAAACTGTTTTGCAAAGGTAGTACCAAACAGTGCTTTTGAAGACCCAAGAGCATCCTCTGCCCTTGAACCCAGCAGAATGGAGAAACTCACTGCTATTCTTATAATGTCCCTTTGATTTAATATACAAGACATCTCTGTTTTGGGAAAGTCTGTGAAAACGAGTTTGTTGTAATTAAAGCCTGGAGTCCTTAGTGCAGATGGCTAAGGAATGTAAGTATCACTTGGGCACAAACACAGGGCAAGCCTGTGCATGTGCACACACTGCACTGTTCTCTCTGAGGCACAGCAGGATACACCAGGAAGAAAACTTCCTGACCATAAACGGACATGACACCACACTTCTCCAGGCAGAGCTGCAGATCTATATGCTAGGCCTAACTTCTTTGTAAACAGAGCTGACTATTTACTGTTACAGATTAAGGGAATGATCCAGCCTACCAGAGATACCTACATTCAAGAATATTCACATTCTTTAGATTCCTGTTTTAGAAGCAAAGATCTCCTGCTTGATCTGTAACTGAAAATATACAAAGCTATGTTAAGAATAAATTAATCTCTTAATACTCGAGAGCCAATATACAATGGCAGTAAAATCTCACATTAGTTTTCAAACAACTATGCACACAAGACAAGTGTTCTTAAGCTTGTCTGTCTCTACATGCATCGGAAGGATTATAATGGCCTCAAATCAGAAAGGCCTGGAGGAGATTAACAAAACCCTGTCTCTATTTTATCAGTTTCAGATTTTAATGGCAGAAAAGTGCAAGTCTGAACTAGTCACATCTTCAGCACAAGGTCCACAATAAATCTTTACTGCACAATTTTTCTTCCTGGTAAACTACAGCGTGTCTTCTAATAAGAATCTAATGTGATTAAGCATCTGCCAGTAATGGAAAAGTCCACTTAATTAAACTTCTGATCTTTCTGGTGTTTAAAACTCTGTGCTTTTAGTTTAGATTTATTCCATTGCTGTAACACAAGGTCTGTGCATGCCAATGGGGATTCGTCCTTCTTACACTGGACATACCCTTCTCCAGTTTATGCTATTTTTTGAGTAAACAGAACCCTTTAGCTTCTTCTAACCTCTTGATGCTGTGAACAGACACATAGCTTCATATTATAGGTGAGTCTCATTTTAAATGCTGATTATGCACTGAAAAGCAGCACGGTACTTGTCTGATGAAGGTGACTGTCCCTCAGCATTACACTAAAATTGCCCATTATGTTATCAGGGCAAAGAATTCTTAGTGTGCCAGGAGCAACAGCAGAAAGGAGTAAGTCAGGAGTAAGAAGAAATGTTTCAAAACTAGTATAAACGATGATCTATATTGAGAGATCTATACTGAGAGTCTTTTTGTGATGCACTGAAGTGGTTCACGCATGGAATTAGCAATAGGAAGCATGTGAGTTACTACGAGCTTTCAAAAGACATCTGATCAAATAGTAGCACGGTACTTTGTGCAACTCAATGCAGCATGAACAACTGATTTGTAGAACTCGCAAATAAGAAAGACTACATGTATATAAAGTAACTGCAGTGATCTAATAGCAATACAGAAAAGGAAGAGTAAAGTACATCTAAGATAATCTATACATAGTTCTGAGTTACTTTCAATGAACAGAAAGCAAACAGAGTATTACTTTGCATAACTCAAGGAAATAAAGAGTAATTTGTTTAATTTGGCCCTGAAGTATTAGACACAAACAGCTGGAAAGTAAAAAAAAAAAATACTAGAAAAATAGATTTGTGCAGAATGTCACAATTTGTACATAAAAAGGCACAAAGGATTGACCATACCACAAATTTGACCATTTTGCACCCAAAATGAACTCAAATAAAACAATAGTGTTATTGAGGCATTACTGATTATCATGTGGACTCCTGTGCTAGCAAAGTTAATCTCCTCATGCTCTTGAACTGGGAAAGAGAAAATAGCTTTGCCCTGGCCTTGCAGTCAATTAACTAAATTGTGGGTAGAGGTGGCAGGAGAGGGCCTAGTGGCAGGGGGGTTGGAACCAGAAGATCTTAAGGTCCTTTCCAACCCAAACCATTCTATGATCTGTGAACTTCCCTGAGTTATAATCTGCCTTGAAGTCCTTCCTTTACTTGTTTGTCAGTCGGCCTTCAAGCAGGGAGGTATTAATACTGGCCGTGGTAGATGGAGACAGTGCTATTTGTGCAGTTTTATGTCTAAAGCTAGGTTAGTCTTTCTTCTCTATGGCCAAAGTACAGCATTAGGATCTTCATTAAAGAAGCCAAAGTACTGCTATCATCTAAGCTCTTCCCCCATTTATAAGAAAATTGCATTTTAAACTTCTCACAGATGTTTTTTTCCCCTGCAGCTTCCTCCCACCACACACTGATGGTTCTGATTTTGCTTTCACTACTGTCTTCCATTCACTTTAATTGACTGTCATTATCCACTGACAAAACAATTATACTGCAGGAGCTGTGAAAAGAAAGTAATTCCATTGTGCACAATATGATTTCATCTATCAATTATCTGAGACCAGTTCCATGAGTCTCAGGTCAATGCAACTTTCCTGATATGATATATGAAATTTATGACTACTTGTAGTAGTACTTAAAAGCACATTTTGTCATTCAGCTGTGACAGGATTTCACATTTGAAAGAACATTAGTGGCTTTACTTACCCTGGACTTGGGGGAACCTTCCCAATTTTCATCCACACACCTCTAGGACAGCTCCTGCATAAAGCTGTAATAAAAAACAAGAAGCTGTTAAGGACAGAAAAAAATAATCTAAATTACTCGTGATATGTTTTATCTGTTGAATTGTTTTACTCTGAGGAGACAATACGCTATTGTGTTGATGGTTAACAAGTAAGATCCTAAATTGAACTGTCTCTGATTTATGCAACAAGCGACCGTTCATTCAAGATATGTGATAGTTTTATTGCGTTAAATATATAAAACCAGGAAAAAAGAAGATCATTTGAGATATGCAGTTGCTGGAAGCAAACCTTCATTAAAAAAATAATGCACTGAGAGATGTTACAATGGGAATTACGGACTAGTAATAGAATGCTAAGAAAATCTCATTAAGTGAACTTCAGTCTCCATTTTAAACCTACCTTGAACAGTGAAATACTGTTTGTAATAAAGATAAGGCAGTGACTTTAGGCTTCTCATTTGGGCTAACTATTAGGAGTTAACTGTGATTGCAGAAAGAGATCACATTACTAGGCCTTAGCTGGGCTAACTTTGATGCTTGTACATAGATGTCGGTCACTTCTGTCAGCTACGCAAGATACTGTGAAGTTAGGCCTTGTAATCTTACACCTAGTTGTCAAGACTGTGACCAAGTCACGTCCTTCTAGCCCTGAAAACGCACTGTTTGTAGTGTAGCTGACAGAAGAGGCTTCAGGTAAAAAATTGTAATTCAATTCATTACCTTCTACAAGCAATGAAGACCTCTGCTTGCACTGTCGGTGTTTGCATAACAAATGTACAAGCTGGGACATAGAAAAAATACACCCTGACTGCAGCAAAGTAAGTTCACGTTTCACTTAAAATATGAACTGTGAATCCATGTAATGAAAAAGAAGCTTTTGCTGTGAAATTTAATGAGTACTAACCCTTCTGAAACAGGAGAGGTGAGTCATGAAAGCAAACCACAGACAATACCACAGCAATCTCGAAGACAAGTTAACTCTATGTGGGCATTACAGGCAGCCAGGAATACCCCTTCACTTCAGAATACGCATCTTCTGAATACCGGTACGACTCAGTATCTGCCTAAATACTATGAGTCAGAACATATGAACATATGAATCAGAACATAAAAAAAACACCAATAACTTGCAGTTATTTGAAAAATAACTTATTTCCTGACATGAAGTCATCAGGAATCATTGCTTCCACAGGAAACAGGACAAAAAACGCTGCATTGCATTGCATTGCATTGCCTGTCCAAAACAGCGTCTCAGCAATTTGCTTCACTGCATTTACATGTTCAGATAAATAGTAGATTTAAGTTAAAAACTAGGATTAGACTGTTCAACCCCAGGACTGCTATGATGAAACAATACACAAAAGATCAAGAATACAGCATTTCTTTTAAAGCTTTTTTACACCACCCAAAGAAAGATGTTAATTAAGAAAGGCACTAATAAGCAGCTCAGATACTTGCTTGCATAATTAAAGTTCCGCTGGAATTAAAACACGAGAAAAATGACAGAGATAGGGGAAACGTGGAATAGGGAGATTACAAATTTCAATTACCTTGTCTCTGTTCATTATTCCTTGACAAACATTCATCAACGATTATATCAGCAATCCGGGATAGATTTAGATAATAGCTCTCACACACTCACACACTGAACATTCATACTGGTTCTCTGATACTGACAGTTACCTGCTTTCTTCCATCCAGTTAATATAAAGAATTAAACAACTAAAGAACTAAGTACAGCCCAAACTAGGACAGGATAAAACGAGCATTTGTTTCAATTCTCATTACTGCAAATAATTCTTTATAGTTTATTTCTTCCTTTCAAACAAGGATTTCTATGGAACAAGATCACGCTGGTAATCTAGAACACGCTAAGACATCTTGTAATTATAAACTATATCCAGTTTGTAACTCTCAGCCAATATCTGATAGAAGTGAAGTTTATCAAAGAAAACAGCTCATTTCTTGATGTCTATATTTTGAGCTTATGACTCTGCCATAATTGAAGCCCAACTGTGCTGGTACAAAGAAGTTCAGATTCATGCTGGCACAAACAGCTGCTCTCTAGATGGCCAGACAAGAAAAAAAACAACCCCAAACCCCCCACAAAACCTCTGAAAAATCAATTGGCTTCATTTATAACTCTAAACAAAGGTGTCTTTTGCAAGGAACACAGGTTTATTTGCATCAGTCAGCCCACAACAAAAGCATACTTGTTAATATCTAGTGCTACTACCATCTCATCATGTCCAGAGCAGATGTCCTCCGAAGTTCTTTGTGAAGGCATTTACTGTGTTTCAAGTGTTCCTAAGGATGACATGTATCACTCAGTGTGGAGGCACACAGACATGTCTGGTCAGTTCATTACAGAATGCTTAACTCAGAAGTTCATTTTAAGATAATGCTTCACTTGTTTTAGTGCTGATGGAAGCGAGTTTAGTACTACAAGCAATGAAATAAAGACTCTAAACTATTACTAGTGTCCACTTTAACGTGCTAAACAAGTGTTGTTATGATGGGCAGGCTGAGTCATGTCTGCATCTATAAAAATAACTTAGCTTTGTTTATAACATTCTAATGGTATGTTTTATAAGGCTGTGGTGACAAAATCCCTCCTCTTTTACAAAAGATCAACTCAAGTTAAAAAGTTCAATCCAAAGCTTACTGTAAGCACCTGAACATCTTATAGGAGTTCACACTGATGTAATGAAGATGGCTCTTCACAACTGAGAGGAGGAAAACCATACTATCAGTCATGGCTGCTTTAGTGATGAAGTGGTAATGATAACAGAATAAACCACCATTTACCTAAAAGCAGTGTTAGATAAAGATGTGTATTGTAAAAATAATTGTTCCAGCAATTAAAAACAATGAACCTGAACTTAGGTGAAAGTATTTCACCTGTTATTAGGAAAGGAATGGAGGTAATTTATGCAAGACAAAGTTCATTTCTAAATAGACACAGTATTGTTATCACAATTACTCATGGTGAAAACTCCAGAAGGAAGACTACGTTCCTGCTATGTAACTGTTAGTATTTACAACCAAACAGGAATTCAGATCAAACTGAACTGAAAAAAAGTGGTCCTGAGTGGAAATTGTTCCTTGGTCATAAAAAAATGATGTTAGGTCAAGGTGACCAAAAAGGTTTTATAAAAAACAATGAATTATACCTAATTTTACATCTATAGCACCTATACTTTGCTTACTGGTTTATTTTAAATACTAAGCCAGGCCCTGCACAGGTTACAAGGTGTCATTCAAACTGGATTTGTACCCCTGTTTGCAATTAGCTGAGTGAAATTCTAGCACCATCATGTCTTAAAACATGCTATGGAAGAGGCTGTTAAGATAAAGCCATGCAATAGTAAATAGCTATCTTGTGGTATCCGGATTCTCTCTGATACTGCATATTTTCTTCTCCTAATATCAAACTGTTTAAAAACTCAAGTTAGGCTCTGAGAACATGCAGTACAAAATTTATACCTGTTGATAAAACTGGAATTGACTCTTACCTCAGGTACAGGACAATCTTCCACTAAATATTTACCAACAACTAATCTCTTCCCAATGCAAACGATATTTGGCTTTATGAAATTCATCACAATTTTGATTTCATACTTCTATATAATCAGATCTCTCTAAGAGGCCTCCTCATCCCCTATCAACTCGTGCTGTTGTTTTACTTCAAAGGAAAGTCAGGAAAAATACAGATGATATTATTCTTCTCAGCCAAAGTACCTTGGTATGTGCAAACTGGTATTGTTTTCAAACAGGGTGCCTGATCTCTTGCTTGAAAGCCACGCAATCTCATTTTTAAAGTGTTCCACCCAACCTTGAAGCAAAGCAAGTTAATAACTGGTATTTGTTCTTCTGAGAAATGAAGTCACAAGGTAAAGAGATTTTGGTGCAAATCTCTTCTGCTCCTTCCTAAACTCCTATGACTATCCATTTGTTTGTTACTTTTAATAGAAAGCTGGATTAGTTACAATAAAGGAATACACACAGGAGATAATGCAGGGTGTTTGTATGGACAGTTACAAGTCTTCAGAATCACTCTGGTCTTCCCCTTCCCTGGAAACAGAAAATGAGCAAGAATCTGTGGGTTAACACAGAGCAGTCAGAAAGCCTCACAGCCAGGAACATTATGAATTACCGCTCTGTCATGCGGAAAGCCAGTAAATCATTGCTACACACACACATACCATTCGCAACTGATGTCATCAGTAAATTTAGCAACAAAGAACCTACTCCCATTCACAGCTCATTATCCTGTGAAGAGAGATGCCTAACTCTAAATAAGAGTTTGGAAACAAAGAATCAAACAGTCAAAAACCAGTTATGTGAATTACTGCTATTCCTGTGGTTAGCACTATGTATTACAGGCAAATTCCTGTGAACAAAGCTGAAGCAGAATCAGAGCTCTCGTTTGTTTGCAGGGAAGAAAACTCCAACTGAACATAAGGGGGTGGGGGGGAAGTCACAATGAGAGTGTTTAAAAACTGAAATAATTTACTATGAAAGGTTGTGGAATCTGTATCCTTGAAGATCCTCAGATCTTTGAGCTCTGCTTTGAGGAGGAGATTCAACTTCTTTATTCTGTATGTCACAGTAGTGCACAACTAGGTTATGTACAATCGTCAGCATACAGAAAATGTGTCACCCATCTAAGTGTTGTATTTTTTATCTCAAACATTACCTCCTCCTTGCAGTATTATATAAACATTCTTTAAATCCAACAACTTCCCCTCCTGACAAACTGGTTTTTGTCAACTTTACTCTCTGAAATCATTTGGTGTAGGCCTTCTGTACTTCCCGTAAGAGTAGTGAGGCACTCTTAACTGGTTGCCCAAAGAAGTGGTAAATGCTCCATCCCTGCCAGTGTTTCAGGCCGGGTTGGGCAGAGCTTTGGGCAACATGGTATAGGGTGAGGTGTCCCTGCCTATGGCAGGGGGGTTGGAACTAGATGATCTGAACGTCTTTTCCAACCTAAACCATTCTATGTGAGCAAGAGACCTGGCACAAGGGCAAGAGAGAAAATGCAGAAGCTGAGCAACCAACTTCAAATCTCTGCAGTTGCAGCAGGGATTAGGTGCTGTGAATGCCCAGTTTGAGTGGAAGTGGAGGACAGAGCAGAATAGAGAAGGGTGGCAGAAAAAGGGCTCCTATGTACAGGCTCTCACTTAGTGAACAGAATTATGTAAGCTAAAAAGTACAGGCACTGTAAGCTCCCATTTTGGAATATATTGTCCAAATTAACTGCTATCTAACCATCTACTTACCTCTACATGTAGGAACTCTGAGTATCAGAGTATCTCTCTTATTCTCAAGAGTATGTGCTTTTATTAAAGAAGAAAACATCTTAGAAGAGTTGCAAAGAAAACGTTAAGAACAGAAGTCATCAACTATTTG
>JAVHNF010017761.1:0-10256 GCA_034783455.1 Micropsitta finschii | reverse complement strand
TCTCTGTTCGCAGGCATAACTGGTGTTTTGCTCTGTGCACAGAAGAAGCACAGCACCACCTTTCTGTCCTGCCTCCTGGCATGAAGAGATTAACGTAATGCCTGTGAGAATAAAGGATTTTGCTGGTAAAACTTCCTCTTTCTCCTTAATATATATGCAATGGGCATGATTAAGTTACATATTTAGAGGATTAAAATACACAGCTCATACTGCTTTGGGACAAGAATCTAATTACTGTCTTCTGCTGATTTTATTTGTTAAGGACAAGGGAAAACTACTGTAAAGTTTATTAAAAGATTTTCTTAGTAGGCAACTTACCAGTGATTCCCTAAAACCCATGTTAGGAGGGGAAAAAGGGCTTTCTGCAACAGATTTGAACTTGGGTTTTGTTTTTTTTTAATATGAAAGTATGCATTGTTAAAAAGCTTCTAGCTGTCTGAATGTCTCCCTTTTTATGTGTGTGGTCTATATCTTATGAGTACAAAATGTTAAGGGTTCATCACAGGAAATTTTTTTGCCATCAGTGGTTGGTGACATTTCTGCTGAGGTGTAATATGGAGAATGTTATTCTCTGAATCAAAGTAATTAGTTGGCCTAATGCAGTTGAATTCCAATTTTTCTCCTTGCCCTGCAAAAGAATGGGGGAGGTGTGTGACTGTGTGGGTGAAGAGGCAGTGATACTGTGATTTGATAACAACAAAGTAGTTCTTTTGGTCATTCAGCTGTGTTTCAGTGGGTGCTTTATGTTAATAGACACATTGCATATTATTTGGGTACTGGGTTTTGAACTATGCTATGTGTTTGCACTGATACATATCACATGATAAACTGTCATCTTGGAAAGTAACTGTAAGAATTAGGCACTGACTAGGAATGCTGAATGTCTTCAGATTTGATAGTAAATAATTCTGCAGTCTTATCAGCAGTTCTCATAATATTCAGCCATACTTTCTGATAGAAAGGGGTTTATTCAGTCTCTTATTGAACATATGAGCAATTTCAGATATGGTTGGGGTTAATTTTTGTTTCAGCATCTTGAAATATGTTGCCTGTAACATGAAATTGGATCATGTTTCTGAGTGAAAGAAAGAATGGGAACCTCTTTGTTCCTCAAAGATTTTATGTAAGTGAAACTCAGTCATCCTGGCAAACCTTTTGTCTTTTTTTAAGTAGAGAGGTACAGGAGACAGAAGCAAATGACCATAAGAAACAGTGATGCTGCTTTATTTTCTTGGTGATGAGATTATTATGATCCTAATATAATTTTAACAGGTATTTGTAAACCTTTGAGTTTCTCCATCATATGAAAGATGACTTCCTAATTGAAAAAAAAATAATAATTCATTGTAACTTCTTTGCCACTTTTGGACTTCTTGAGCTCTTTACAGATAGTTTGAGTGGTGAGATCACAAGCAGAGCCCAATTGGAATCCAGTTCCAAGTACTTTTTTGTGGTATTTGTACATACAGCTATTAATCTTTCATATTATTTTCAAGTTTGCATGTAAGGGCAGCTGAATTGGCATTCTCTCTAGGCTAAGCTGTCCCTAGCTGCCAGTGAAAACTTTAATGTTTTTATTTAAGCCTGCTGTACTTGCTCATTACCTCTAGGAATGCACAACCCTAATAGAGAATATTGCATGTGAAAGGCGAATGTTGAGGTTTGCACTGTCATTCCTGGAACACATTATATTCCTGGAATATAATGTCTGACCATCCCCTCCTGGAATATAATGTCTGACCATCCCCTTTGGTTTTTGGAAGCCTAGTAGGTGCAGCTCTGCTTCTGGTTTAAACTGACCAGCTCTGCCTCTGGTTTGAAAGGGTCTAGCATTAAACTTGTACCATGCCATCTCCTGCATTGCCATTAGTGGTGAGCTGGTTGAAAACACTGATCCAGCTGGAAATAATCCATCCCTCTCTTCTCTTCCCTCTCCAAAATTTTGTTGGTGGGGAGGAGGAAGAGAAGAGGAAAGTTTGCATGTGTTCTAGCTTTTATGTTAAATTGATTCGATTCTACAAGAGCAAGTGCTAGAGACACTTCAAATCTGAGTGGAGAGATGGGGGAAGACTGCCTCATTCAAGGAAAAGTCTGTAGGACTGATCAGAGAAGGTGAGGTTAGTAGATAGGGAAGGATTGCTCTTTGGTGGGGTGGAAGTGAAGCAATACTGCTACTTTCTAGCTTTTTAGGGATACTTAGATGTTGAATTTTTAAAATAGTCCATGTCTGAATAACATAATATACTATAACTGGGGGAGCAAGGATTGAACAACTTTAGTACTGTTTCAGATGATTGCTTCAGAAACACTGGTTAGCTGTACTGTGGGAGCATTTCTTCTGCTAAGTGATAAACAGGCTTACAGCTCTTAATCTGTTAATTCAGCACCTTGAATCCTGCATTTTTTTTTAGGTGGTTTCCTAGCACGTGTGACCCTTGCTGGGGTGGTATTCTCCTAAGCACTGTGCAGGTACCTAACAAACCACTGTTCCTTTAAAGTTAAATGATTCAATTTTCCAGTGATTAAATCTTATGCTTTCTAGAAATACAAGAGTTTGTACTGCTTTGAAATGTTGAAATAAAAGGCATCTTATGGTTCTTTCATTTAGAAAAGAAATAAAAATCTCCTGCCAGTTGCATATGTTTGGCAAACCCCTCAGAAAACTTCTTAAATGGCCCCTGTAATATGACATGCATGGTTCCTTGGTATATTATTTATACTGGAACTTCATGTATAAAGATTAGTTTGTGATCATTGGCAGTTCTGTCTGCACACAGCTATGCAAATAATTTACTAGCATTTCTTTAAAAATTAGCTCTGTTGCCCAGTAGTTATTATTTTCCACTGAGTAGCCCGAGGCATTCTTTCAGAAGCTGTTTTCTTGTGTACTGGCTTTCCTGAAATGAGCTTTAATGCTGCTTCCTCAGTATATCTCCAGCCAGTTAAACGTTCTTCCACTTTGCCGTGTTGGTTCTATCATACTTTTTTATTTAGTACCCCCTTCCTGTTCCCCTTCACCATGCCCTAGTTGTGCCAGACACTTCCAGAATATATCTGAAATGACTTCCATATACACTTGTACTTTCCATTGAAAAGTGTGATATAGAGGAAGTGTATGAATTTTATCTTATGTATTTATTATGTTGATTTTTGTATTTATTTATAACTTTTTTTGGAATAAGTGTTGCAGCTGCTGCTGTTTCATTCTCAATGAAATTGCTAATGTTGGAATTTTGACTAATACAGAACTGTGTATGTTCCCAAGCACATACCAAGCAGTTCAAACTTGCTAATGGGCTCTGAAGCTCGATCTCACTCATTTCCGCCGGCACTCCAACATTGGTTTCTAACAGTGGAATTAAAAGGCACATGTTGTTAGAATTTTCCTCTTCTGGAAGGCTACATAGAAGTAATATCAGTGTTGTTCTACCTAGTTTGCAGGTCTCATGCTTTTAGTGAAATAGGGTTGAGAATTAGTGATGCGATGAGAGCCGTGCCTTTGTTTCTAATCACAGATGCTGTTCTGAACAGTTTCGTGGGAAGGGTCTGGTTTTTGTTAGAGATATTTTGAGGGCAGTTCTGAGAGATGAAATAGAGTTAAGAAATCAGATAAAGTGTAGGTCTCCAGTGCCTGCAGCCATAGGCAGCAGTGGATGAGGTAATCGCCAGGTAAGGCACTGCATCTGTCTAGATTCTCCATAGCAAAAGGCCAGGTTTGGGCCAGTACATATCTATATATGTTTGTTTTTAACGCAGAGATTTAGGCTGTAACAAAGACTTAAGATACTATCCTTCAGGGAAATCCTGGAAAAAAGCCACAGTTACAATCAGCTGCTTAGGATAGAAAAGGCTTGTTGACAGCCAAAGAAATGCAAGTGCTGTGTTCTTCTTTGTGAATTAATGCAACATTTCAGATTTGGTAATGGTGGCTGTAAGGCAGGGAATTAATTCAAGGCTGAGAACCTCAGGAGAAAGTGTTCAAAGATGTTCTAGGTCCTGTTCTTCCATGTCATTGTTTTTCTATATAGGAATGGAGATTAGATTATTTCAATAATGAAATACCTGGTAGATTTCAGTAATGTGCTTGGCACTGTAAAAGGAAAAGTAGTAGCACTTCTGGGAATCTGAAAAAGCTACTTTTAATGCCTGTATTTACTGTGGTAAAGCAACTAAACCAGTGACATGATGACATGATGCCATGCCAATGCTCCCTTTGTTTTTCTTGTCTTTTTTCTACTTATAGGCATGGTGAAAGTAAAACCTAACAAAACTAGAGACCCCAAATACTCCACTAAATTAAAATTGACTGGTTGTGCATTTTATACATGTACATGTATGTATATAAATGCATATAAAATGTATCTATATTAAAAAAAAACCCAAACCAACCCCCAAACAGCTCTTGCTGAACCACTTAAACTTTGGAGTTAGCATAACAGGTTAAACCATTGCTTTCCAGTTTATCATGTACATCTGAAGTGAAGTATATCATAGGATTTTTTTCCTTCCTTATTTCAGAAAACTGACATGTTTGCAGCTGGATTCTGGGTTTTTTTTGCACAGCTTTGTATTGCCCCAGGCTATTAAAGTTAGGGACATTTGAACAGTTCGTGAAGAAGTAATTTCCATATCTACTGACTGGCAACCATGAGTCATTCACTGTTAGACTTCTTCTGGCCAGACTTGTCTTGTCTTCTAATAATGAATGCCTTCCCTCAAATTCTTGCTTCTCTTTAGGAAGTAGATGGCTTCTGCATATGGAGTCCTCCACGTATTATCACTTAATTGGGTCAAAAGACAGCCTTTTTGTGTAACTGTGTGCAATCTGTTTTTTTTTTTGTTACTTATCTCAAGTGTATTTAAACGTTGTCAAAGCAGAATTAAGATAGTGGTAAGTGCTTTGCTTAAAATGTGGTGATATTTATCAGTTTATATATCTGAAATTGTAGCCTAGCAAGTATAGCGAAAGTGCCATGCTTGCTGAACTGTTTATGTGTATTTGCATTATTTTTTCAACCAGAAATAAAAGATGGCAGGGGGGTTGGCACTAGATGATCTTAAGGTCCTTTCCAACCCTAATGGTTCTATGAAAGACTAAGTGAAAGAAGTCCAGTGTTGAGAGAGGCATCTGAAATTTGGCCAGCCGGCTGCAGTCTTTCATAAGTATGTACAGACTCTTAACTGAAATCTGTCCTACTTGCTATATAGACAGGGAGATGGCAGTATCTTAATCAAACTTTAGCTTTGTATGATGCTCAAGCCTATCAGTTCTCTTGGATTTGCCCACTCCACTAAAATCTTGTGGCCCCATGAAGCTGTTGTGTTCAAAGCCCAGTAGCACCTGGAGAAAGGCAGTATTCAGAGAAGTGTTCATTTGCTTAGAAGAGAAAAGCCAACCTCTTTACTTATTGGAACTGGGACAGTGGTTCTTTATTCATCCTCCAACTGCTCTCTACTTGATCTTTTAAGTTTTGGAGAACTAAAGTCCCTCCATTTGGCATTCCTATCAGTAACTGCCTGTATTAAAATTACTGCTAGTGCTGGTTATAGTTGCTATGCCCAGGCCCTTCAGTAAAGGTATAAATTCTCAGTACTTGTGGATGCATTCATGTTGCACATATATGTAAGGTTTTGTGTCAGGAATATGCTGACTGTCTGGACATCAGTGTTACTGCAGGATGTGCCTTTGAGCGTCAGGGTCTGTATTCATATTGAGTGTCTGTATGTTCCCAAGTAATTAATACATTGCTGTAGTTTAGCTTTTATGGCTATAAATTAAGAGCCCATTTTTACCTTAAACATATTGTTCACAAGTGTGTCTATAGGAAGTCCAACTACATCTGTATGTCTTTTTATTGTCTCTAGTATTCAGTGTACTATTATTGTCCTTACTTTGCAGTATCTTCCTGACATCATGTTTCCAATAGCATTACTTCTATAATAATTATAATTCAAGCTTCCTGTTAGTGATAAAATTCATCCTGAGCAGCAAGGAGAGTTTAAGGCAGTGAAAGACTTAGTAAGATAATTAAATTACAAAAAGTATTTGTAAAGAAGCTATCTATCACTTTGGCCCAGTCTTTTCCTGCCTTCCTTTACGTCCGCTCTCTTTCTCTATCCAGTTAGTTTAAAATGACAGCTGACATCCTTATACTTTTTTAATCAACTTGCTGTTTAATTCTGAATACTAATTTGTGTTGAAACATATGTAAAACTTAAGTGCTGTTTTGATAAAACAGCTTTTGATGATTTTGAAGTGTTTATGCAAACCTTGTGCATAATTGCTGTAAAACTGTAAAGAGTGTGGGGATGGGATCTAGGTTCCATAAATTAAAATGCATATCTTCCCCATTTACTTCTTCTCTCCAGAGATCTTATTTTATTCTTCCGGGGTTTTTTTTTTAATATATATACATATATCTAAAAATACATAGATGGGAGAGTGAGCAGTATATAAATTTATAATGTATATTGTAATAAATATAAACCTTATGTATGTATTTATTACACTAATTTGCTGTATGTTCCAATGTTGTGTATAGGACTAATCTTTCTTGGACAACAGATTGAAAGGCGGTAGCATTTCATTTCACTTCACTTGGAAAAAGGTGCAAAAAGGCTGTTGTGAACATGAAGGAACATGGAGATATGAGAGCAACTGAAGAGAGATTATGCTTGTTCCTCTCACTTGCTGCAAAGTGGAGAGGGAAATCCACCTTCATTTTCTTCTGAGTTTTTCCCCTGTATATCTTTCCATTTTCAGTATTTCCAATACCTTCTGTTCTGGATATATTGTTGTTGAGCATATTCAGAGCAGTTGCATAAATTGCATATCTGTATTTGGAATACTTGCATTTCTTTACATTGAATCTTTACATTGAGGGGTTTTGACGACAGTTTTGCGGTAGTAGAAGTCTTTTTTGCAAAACATGGCATTTGCAATGGGTTTTAATATACAAAACATTAATCAGCACTTGATTGTGTTATCTTGGAGTTGATTTTGATCATTCATTCTGAGCAAAGGTTTTCTGTAGTTCTGAGAAGGATTTACATATTTAGAGTAAAAAGGAATGAAATCAAAAACTAGGATGTGAAAATGATAGAATCTTATTCTGACACATAAAAGAGACCAAAAAGTGTCTCCAGAACAAAACAAAGCAGTCTTAAGATTTTGACTTCCTTAGCATTTGAATGACAGATGTATATTGAGGAGAAAATAACTTCTTGGAGGATCTAATTTGAACTTTTTGATTCCTTCAGAAAATGAGGAATGATTTTTGCAAAAGCTGATATACTTCCATTGTCTGTGGGAACACTAGGATCTTACAAGGTTTTATTCCCATGCTGAAGGACAAAAGCAGTCCACCTTGTCTCTTGACAAAAACTCGGTCACAAGTTTATGATCACTTTCTGAAGATGTAGCTTTGTACATGGTATGCAACATATCCTGTGGGAGCATCCATGGCTTTTGAAACGAAGTCATAACCTTAGGTTTTTTGTATCCTGGTGCAGAATGAAGTGTTTCATTGGTAGAGTCTTATTTAAGCTGCACTCCCGCTGACAGCTTTGGAGCCAAGATTTTTCATTGTCTCATTTGTCATTAGGCCTTCAGCAGCGTGTGCTCTTACATGTGAGAAAAGATGTTTTCCTGGTAAAATACTTATATTTGTATACTATTATTGATACATTATCCTATGTGCTGAGATGACCATAGCCCTGAAATGCTTTCCCTTAAGCAAGTTACTGCCTTTGGGAATATTGAATGTCTTTATGATGCCTTATAATTTGCCCCTTTTTATTTATTGAAAAAATAAGAATAAGCCAAATAAAAGAAGCTTACAAAGCCCTCCTGCTTATCCGAGAATAATTGAGAGTATTTTAATAGGTCTTTAGGCAAATTAACTACTTTGTATTAACTTTGGTGATGCTGCCAATAAGGCATGCTTTTGAAGGTAAGTACCTAATAAATAGCATGCTGTCTCATGATGAAGCAATTAGATCTTACTATCCAATTTGATGATTTCAAAATGCATAAAGTGAGATTGGACTGAGTATGTTTCTGGACTCCATTTTACTTACAGAGATAAATACATTTCAAGAGTAGATAGATGCTTTTTGGAGAATGTTTTTGTCTACGAAATGACCTTTAGGAGTATGATAATTCAGTAAGAATTGGAATGTTCTATATTTGTACTGTCTTCTTATTTTTATTAAAAGGAATTTTATGTTTTTTTAAATACTTCTGGATTTCCTTCCCTTTGCTCTCTAAGTTGTTAATCCTAACATGCTGCTTGTGCAGCTGATGTTGGTTTGAGTGAAGACAAAACTTGTAGTAGCTTCCATGTTTTAGCATGACCTGTTTAAGGTTTAAAGTTATCTTCAGCTGGAGTGTACTTCACATTCTTGCTTGATCAATCTGTAAAAAAGAAACCAAAACCAACCAACCAAAGAACCCACAAGAAAAATTCTAGCATACTCCTTGATTTATACTTGTAGGTTAAGGTTTATAGTCTGTTCAATGTGTATGTAGTGTCTAGACATTTTCGGCTATGAGGAGTACTAGAATGCCTTACTTTCTAATAGGCTAGTAGTATTTATTCTAGTCCTTGAAGTGCCTCACAAGTGTGGTTTATGAGCCAAAAGCAAAGGCTGAGTGACCAGAAATACCTGTCTAAGCTTACATTTAAACACAGCAGCGTTCATAACCTGTCATGTCTGGTACAAGACTTGAAGTTTATCTTTGAAAGTATTCAATGGCCAAAGCAGTTAGGGTTGTGTAAAAACTTTTCCACAGAATTCAGTGGGAGCAACACTTATTCCAAAGCTGTGAAATTTGAGGAGAGATTTTGGAGAGGTTAATGAAGTAAAATTGCTGTCAGTCATGGAGGTGCATAAGAGGTCTTGAGAAGACACAAGACCAGATGGATGGGCTGTCAAAGTTAGCAGTGCTAAAATGCTCCTTTACCAGCAGAGAGCAGAACATGGAGCGTGAAGTTAAAGCACTCTTAATTTCAGTTTAGTTTAATGCTTTGGGCTTGGAGCTGCAGAGGTGGCATATGTTTGTTTCTGGACAGGAAAGGACAGCCACCCTTTCAACTAACCCAGAAAAAACTGGTCGAGGATATTTGTCAGGCTTCTTAGTTATTCATGAGGCATGTTAAATGCATTTGGCCTAAAGGCAAATTTATCTTGTAAATGTGTGGTCAAGTTTAGAGGAGACTATTAAAGATGAACTTTTGAAGAGGGAAATGAGGAGGAGAAAGGATGTGTATGTGAAGATCAGTGCAACTTTAACTTGTGAGCTATCCAGTCTCTCATCCCAACAGAAAGACAGTCTTTCCCAAAGAAAGTTGGGGAATACTCTTATTTTCAAGGCTTGCTTCACTGTTGTTTTAGAGTCTGAAAATGTACTTGCTTCTGTTCGTATTGCTTTATTATTTGCCATCTGTAATGCAGTTATACCATCCTCTCCTTTCTGATGTGAAAGACCAACGTAAAGCTGAGGTGATGGTTTAGTAGAAAGAACGGGTAAATCAAATAGCAAAACATTTGAATGTATCCTCTTTTGGTTTTCCTGTCTGTGCTTTCCAAACCGTACTCTGTAAAACATGGTCTTGCTAACATGTTTGTGGGAGCCGTTTTCTAAACGTTTGTGGTCACTGAGCAACCCAAAGCATTGTTTCTGGTGATTTTTATGTGCCTACTTATGTGTGATTGTGCCTACTTATAGTGCAGATGACAAAACAGTCTTAATGTGAGAATTAGGAAAGAGAAATAGATGCAAAATAATTCACATATCAAGTTTAAAGAAAAAACAAAACATGAAGGAGGAATGAAGATACTGAAAGAACTATTTTCTTTATTTTTTAATTGTTCTAAGCCATAGAAAAAAGTCCTTAGAAACTGCATGACCATTTTTATATTTTCCAGGAGCATTAATGGTGATGATTTGGGAGTTTTAAATGCATACACTCTTTGACTGGTGAAAACTTGTGTCAAGGATGCAATTAAAAGCACGTTTTGTTTTGTGATAAGCAACGAGGTGTAATAAACTTAAATTTCTTAAACTGGTGCTATAAAATTTCCATACAAAATATGTGTTTTGTTGGAGATGAGCGGAAAAGCTTTTAAATGTTAAACTGAGATTGAAGCACCAATTTTCAGGAATTCATGTTGGAAAACAGGGTACTTCTTTGGATTTTCTTCCTCTCATTCTTATGTCACCTTAAACCAATATGTAAATAAAAATAGCGCTT
>JAVHNF010017760.1:17274-38869 GCA_034783455.1 Micropsitta finschii | reverse complement strand
GCTCCCCTGCGCCCGCATGCTCAGCACACTCCAAGGCTTACCCCCCCCCGTTCCCCCCGCCGCCACAGTCGCAGCAGGATCAGGAGCCCGACAGCTTCGAACTCATGCTCCCGGAAGATGAGGACGACGTCAAGGATGAAGGACACAATGACCACGATCCCATCCAGCACTTCAAACTTGTGGTGAAAGAACTCTCGGCGGTACACAAAGACTTTAAACCCCACCTCAACCAGGAAGATAGTTAAAATGGAAAGGGAGAGGTAGTGGAAAACCTGGGAAAAGACAGTGGAAGTTTAGGGCCAGGAAATCCTCCTGCATGCTCATGAGCAGGGCAGGCTGGAAAACCTCCTACATACAAGGGCATGTCTGGTTTGGCTGTACAAAGGGAAGGGCTGGGGCCTCGTGCTCTAAAGGATAACTAGAGCATGTGGCAGTCAGTGGACTGGACCAGAAGGTGTGAAGATGACTGGGAGAAGGGTGGTGAGAGTGATTCAGCCCTGCTGCAGCCCAAGGAAACACAAGGCTGCTGCATGGATGGCATGAACTGAGCCAGACTGGTCCCGCACACTGTGGGGCTGTCACACAAGTCTTGGTGAGGCCTTCATCTGTGTGCCTGCAACTGCTGCCTCAGCACAGCTGAAGGTCCAGGTCCTGCTTTGCCCAGTCATCCCATCTAGTGGGCTTTGAACCACTAAAGAGAGCTAAATCACCCTGTATTTTACCTTTGGGGTTATATTATATTTGTCCGGATGGATGATTTTCAAGTCCATAAGCAATTCCCCGAGAACCAACAAGGCATCCAGGATGACCAAACAGACAATCAAGATCTGTTGGAGGAGAAGAACCAATATAAACCCCCACCCGGCACAGACAGATCAGCAAGAGGAGCCAATAGAGCTTTCAGCTAAACATGCCTCAATGCCCTGGGTCCCCGATTCAGCTCGTTGTACTTGATGGAGCTTTCTGCTGCTCCCACCCATCACTTCCACTCCTGCAGTCCCAGGTCAGTGGGTTTATTCCTGCAAAGTCTCACCCCATAAAACCTAATGGGTGCCCACCAAACCCAGCCATTGCCCAGTGTTTGGTATAGGGGGTGTCTTGAGGAGCTCAAGCTGTGAGGAGCATGCACTGAGGCTTGTCACTGCTCAGGAAACACCTGCACCGACTGCAGAGCACTCTGTTCCGATGGGACAGCTTAGCTCAGAGCCAGCAGCTGCTCTTGCAGCACTGTGACTGCTCATGAGCTCCATCCCGTATCTGTTCTGCTGTCACAAGTGCCTTTGGCCAGATCTCACCTTCATCTCCCTTCAGCCCGGGTTTGTTCTGCCTCACCTGAAACCTGCGGGAGCTGAAGAGCTTTTTCATCATGTCCTGGAAGGAGACATGTCTCCTGGTGGGCTCCAGCTTGATCTCCGAATCTGGCTGCTTCTCCCCAGCATCTTCCTCCTCTTCCTCCCATTTCTGATAGTCATTACTCCACTGCACTGGGTCATCACCCACCACCGTGAAGTGCTTCAGGTACCTGGACATGACTCTGGATCAAGCTGGCATCACCCTGCCAACACCTGAGAGACAAGAACAGAGCATCACCTCCCTGCGAGGGGCTGACCAAGGATGCCAAATCTCTCTCCTTTCACCACAGCGAGTGACAGGGGTGTGACAGTGCTCAGACACAGCCAGGCGGGCAGCATGGACGTGCCCTGCTGACGGGAAGTTGCTCAATGGTGGAGCCACACGTTTTGCATCACCTCCCACGGCGTGACACGGAGCCCCCGCTGCCCTCCCCGGTGCTGTTTGCACCCTGTCTGCTGCTCTACAACAAGGAACTCGCTCGTGATGTATTTCCAAACATCTCCAAACAAAGCATTTATTACAAGAGGAAAAAACACCCGCCCTTATCTCACACCTCATGATGCCAGTAGAGGCAGCTGCCAGTTTCCCACTGGAAAGAGCCGCTGTATTTCTACTAGGCCCTGATCAGCATGGTTTTGGTCAGAAGCTGGAAGCAAGTGATTTCCTCCCCTTCATTGCCTTTCTCATCCCTTACACACCAGGACAGGCTGCTTGTAGCATCGGGTCTGAGACTGTCCTTCCAGTGGCTGCAGTTGCAGCCCAGCTGCCCTGGGCTAACCCTCTGTCCTTACCTGCCAGCCACACCACTGACCTGAAAAACAGCTATAACTTCCCTTCTTTAACATCAGGGTCCCACACTGTTTTACCCTTTACAGACAAAATAAGCAGGCGATTCCCACATTTCAGCCTGGATGGTGCGTGATGCTGTACAAACCCATCTCGTCTCCCTGCGTCCTCCAGAATGCATTCTCCATCACTCTCAGGCATCCTGACTTCAGGCCATCCCTGTGGACGCCCAGTTAGGACCAGGACCAACCTCAAATCCACAGATGATCCTGGCTGCAGCTTGGCACTGAGAACAGCTGCAGAAGAGGTTCTGTCTGCGCCCGCTGTCCTGTTCCCTAGTCACAGCTCATCCTTCCTCTTTGGGCTGCTTGGCCCACAAATCCTGCCAAAAACCACAACCCCAACCTCAATGGGTCTCTCCATGCATCCGTCATTGCCAAAACCATCTGGGGAGCTCAGCACAAGCCACTTGTGCCCACCGGGGCCCCCGTGGGTCTCCCCGGTGTCCCCGGGTTGCTCTGCCTCCCTTCACTCCCTGCAGTTGGAGGTCCTGGAGGACCACCCTGGGCTCCACTCATAGCAGAGCTGGCCTTAGAAGGCACCTCCTTACCAGCTGTAGGGGTGCCTCGCAGAGGCAACACTTTCATTGCAGACCACCAGGCGCTGAGTGGAGCCCACCGGAGCCCCGCAGGGAGCTGCCCCGCCACCATCAACCCCCCGGCCCCTTGCGGGGTGGCCTCTGGGCTCGCTCGGCCGGCGGGGCCTGGAGCCGTCACCGGCAGATGCAGCAACCAGGACCGGGGCTGCCGTCGGAGCTCCCCGACCTCCCCGAGACAGAAGCAACCGGTCAGCCCCTGGTGCTGGGCGGAGCCCCGGGTCCCGGCGGGACCCCCGCGGCGAAGGACGTGGCTGTCCGGGGGGGGCCCTGCTGCAACTCCCATCCCACCCCACGCCATTCCCAGACCGGCACTCACCGCGCCAAGCCCCGCGAGCGTCCCGGCCCCTCTGCCCCCGGTTCCCGGTACCGTGCTTGTCCCAGCTGCGCCCGCCGCCCCGCGCTCCCCGGTGCTGCGCGGCCTCCCCCGGCCCGGCTCCGCCCCTCAGCCGGGGCCGGCCCCACCGCCCGCCCGGCCCCGCCCGGAAGGCTCCGAACGGGTCCCGAGCCCCGGTCCCCGGTTCCCCCTCCTCGGCTCCCTGCGGTGCGTCCCGGAGCTGCCGGAACAGGACCCGCCGGGCCCGGGTTCAGACTTTTGTTCTCTTTAAGTTTTAACCAGCCCGAGATCCAGCACAGCTCTGAAATCAAATCGAGTCTCTGCTGGGATCACAGCTCCGCTGCCAAGCAGGGAAGGACACAGATCAGTCCCACAGAGTAGGTGGAGGTCCAGGGATCACAAGGATTACGGAAGACCTAGAAATGAGGCTCGGGATTAACCAGCCTCCACTTACAGGCTCATGTTTTACCTGAAGGCTTCTTATTTAGGGTTCCCTTCAATCTACAAACACGAGCTCATTTGGGAAATGCCCTGAGCAAACTCAACTGCAAGAAGGATCAGGGACCCATCTCTGTTGGGCCATCCCTGAGGTATTTCTGAAGAAATGACAAAGCATCTCCCCCTTTTGCACTTCTAATGCCTAAAGACACTCATTTCTTGGAAAGTTTCCTCTTAGGGAATGCCTAAAACTTCTGGAACCTCAGCATTTTCTAGCATCTCAACCCAAAGTGCACACGCCTATACTTGTGCTCCTCCCAGGTACAGGGAACACAGAGCTTCACCTCAGATTTCATCACTCTTTGCCAGAGCAGCACATTCAGGTTAGACTTGGATGTACAGCACAAGGCCAGGGCTGAAGATAACTTGGGTTTATCACAACTGTCCTGCTTTGGTGAAGCTTTGCAGCAAGGCGCAGTGCCTGCTGGAGCCACAGCACCTACTGTTCCTGAACTGGAAGTTCCTACAAGCATCATTATGGAAAAACAATCAGAAATCTGTGCCTGCTGCTCCCTCTCTCCCTCCACTGATCAAAAATCCCCAAGAAATGGGAATAAAACCTGCCTCTGAGCTTTTGATCGCAACCCGCAGCACCAGCAGCAAGTCGCCTTCCCTTCCTCCTCTGGGGTGGGACAGGAACCTTCCACTGCCATGGGACTTCCTTCATCCCGAGCAGTCGTGATCCGGGAGCAGTGCCAGGGAACGCGGCCCAGACCAGGCACGTGTCACTGAAACCGCATCTGCGGAGAGAAGGAGGAAACAAGTTGCAGAAGATGTGACACAGCAACAGGCACAGCAGTCAGTGGGGGGACAGTTGCGGACTGGTTAACACATGCCTTGGCACAAGTCACATAAAACCACTTCCACTTGTGCTCCCTTATCACTAGATCTATAAAGAGATGCAGGTGACTATGGTACTAGGAGGGATTAAAATCAGAGCTCTAAAGAAAACCACAGATGTGATTTAAAGGGTGAAAGTTGGTAAGGAAGCCTCTGACAGGCAATCACCAAAACCTGATCTAACAAGCTCATCAGAAGTTACCAAGAACTGGGTTATTATAGCTGTAGAGAGGAAAAGAAAAAGTGCTTGGAGGAAGAAAAATGTTCTTGGATTTGGCAGAGAACTACATTAAAGAAGTAAAAGCGATGGCTAGGGGCTGCTTTTCTTGATAGGAAAGCTCAGCTCTGTCCAGAAGCAAGGGGAACCTCACCAGTGGCCACCAGAACGGTACTGGCGGCTCATCCCAATCTCCCCCTGCAGCAGCCCGCACACTACACCTCATTGGGCTTGTAAAGTGTCTTCCACAGGCACGCAAAGCAGCAAATGGAGGAGTGAGATGCCCAGAGCCCACATCACACCTCACCCCAACATGGCCCACACTGGCTGGTGCAGATCAAGCCTGGCTGCAAACAGCTGGCAGTGGTTCCTCCTTCACTGTTTAATTAAGAACAAGCTCATCCTCAGCTACAACCTTCTCAGAGAAGTACTTGAGTGAATAACCCCACTCTAACCACAGAAAGCTGAACACAGCCGAGCGTGCCTGGTGCACATCTCTAGTGCTGGTACCTCACACAAATCCAAACCAAGAATGTGGGGGTTTCCAGAACAATTTATTTCTCTAAGTCACATCCTCTGGGAGCAGGAGTATTTATGTTGTGATAAACTGACACTGAGAAGATTTAACAACTTCTTCATTTAATAAGTGATTTTCACTACATGGTATTGTACATCGTTATCCGTCCAAAAAAGATTAACAGTATTTAAAAAACAAGATTCTGTGAGAGATTCATAGAAACTGGAGATCGAGATCGACGCCCCTGGTTGGCTTCCCAAGCCATTGTCTACGTTTGTAGAACAAAGTCTTTAGGCTAAAATGCACAAACCCCGTTCCGGCAGATCCAGAGCCACCTCCGTAGCTCCTGTCCGTCCGACACGGCCGCCGCTGGAAAATGCTCCACTCGATCGACCACACGGGAACTGTACAAAAACGTGTTCACTGTGAGCACAGCAGAACCAACAGCACAGCGTTTCTACTTGTTATTTTGAGTCGGCACTTCCTTCCGTCTCCAAGAGGAAGGCGGGATGAAAGGAGAGCCCTGCCAGCTCGGTGAGGTGGGTCACAGGCAAAGCAAACTTTGGCTTCAGGAAAGAGACACAAACACTTAAAATGATGGCTTTAATTCTCATTGGAAGTGTACGGAGAGGGAGGAGTGTCTGAATTAAATATACATCATCCCAGCGAGGCTGGTGAAGCTGAAGGTTATTTCTAATGTTGACAGCAATAAAACAAACGTGTACTTGACACGACATTAAAAGAAAATCCCTTTAAAACAAAACTTAACGTAAAAAAAAAGTTCACAGTGGTCTGTATAAACAGTATGTAATTTCTGACAGTAACAAATCTCTACTCTCACAGCACACCAGTGCCCTCTTTAGATCCTAAAGAAGAAAACAAGCATTTACACTACTCATTGTACAGGTCAGGAAGTCGGCTGTAGGATTACCCCGAATGTGGGACACTGTGGAGCACGGCTGTAACACCAGCAAAAGGACAGTTTAAAACTCTCTTCCTGGGAGGGAGAAAAAGAAGTCTTTCATTCGCTGCTACAACCAGCAAATGCCATTCATCAAATCAAAAGGAAAATCACAAACACATTATCTATTTTGAGCAAGCTGAACAGTACACATGACAGTGTTAAAAATGGAGGTTATATACTATGATACAAGTCCCAGCAAGGCAGAGCCAAAGTGACTATTTCTTTGCCTGTTTTGTGATCATGCCCCTGGGAGGCGTTACGGGTCGGCTGGAATTGGGCTTCTTTTTCTCTGCAGGTTTCAAAATCTGAAAAAGATAGTTCAGGTGTTTAGCACAAAGCTTTAACTCTCTTACCAGCAAGCAATTAACACGTGAGTAAAGGCACTGTACAGCTCATCTGAGCAAGTCATCAGCACACCAGGAATTAAATGTGTTTCCTGCTCAGAGCTCGGACACGGGCTTGAAAGCAGCTGATCCGAGAGCTGGTGCCAATGGAAGCAGGCAGACAGCTGAGAGCTCTGCTTGGATGATTTAATCCCAGTGTAAAGCAGCTCACCTACTCACATCGGCATGGGCTTATCACATTGTTGAAGACGTAAGTGCAAGCACAGCCCTGTCTACGTGTTGGTACAGATCCATTTGAAACAAGCAGCACAGGTTTGTAACAGTGAAGTAGTGATTCTAACCAGAACAAATTTAAAGTGTAACTGCACCAACCAGTAGGTGAAACCTTCAGATACCATACCTGAAAAGAGCACATTAGAGTTTCGTCCACGCTCATCATGGCACCCGCATTATCAAATTCTCCACAGTAATTTGGGGCAGAGAAGAGAGTTACCAATTGTCTTTTTGCAAAAAACTCATATCCATCTTCAACAACCTTCAGAGAGAAAGCAGAAATATTGAGACTGAACAACTTCTTCCTGCCGAGGTGCAAAGCAGCTTTAATCAAGCCAGCTCCTGACAGACTGGCTACATCTAAGGAGAATGAGTTCCAGACTTTCACACTGGAACCGGAAACCCACAGCAGGACCTGGTTCAGAGTTCATTAAGAAGGAGATTCTGCTGGGTTCAAGATAGTCTGGTTCAGGAATTAGGAATTCAGCAACAGTTTACATGTATTAAGAAAAAAAAAAGTTTAATTACAAGGGTTGTTAAACATTGGGACAAATTGCTCAGAGACAGTGAAATCTTGATCCTTGAAGATATAAGATATTCTTGCAGATATCAAGATCCTCAACAACTCAGGCTCACAATGATTTGTTCTGCACTTAGTATGTGCAGGTAGGGTTGGACCAGGTAAGCACCTCAGGTCCCTTTGGACCCAAATTACTCTACAGTTTAATGTACAAAACTAGAATACCTGATGAGCTCTACATATGAGATCCAAGTCATGTTTATGGAGAAATTTAGCAACCACTTCAGCACCAAATGTGAAGGACACTCCTCTGTCATTTTCACCCCATCCCAAGACATCCTTGTCAGGGTCAGACCACAGGAGATCACAGAGTAGACCTTGATCCGGTACATCAGTGGGGCGCATGATTCGTCTGATCTGTTCCATTGACTGAAGGTCTGGTGACAGGCCTGTAAGACACACACAGCTCAGAGCCTAATCCAACTTTGCTCTCAAGACTCAGCTAATATTTTAAAAGAAAAAAAATCTGTACTCAAACTGATTTTACATAGGTCACGTGCAACATTAACTGCTTTTCATTTGTTTTAAAGCTTTTGTAACAGAAGACAAGTTGCTTTGTGGATATGTTCATTTACTAGACTATTTACTGGAATCAAGATAAGCAAAGTCATTTCCACATCTTACAGGATTAAAATAATCTCAGTGTAGTATTTTGCCAAGTGTCTGATAAAAGAGCTGTTAAATAAGAGGCATTAATCCTAGAAACCACTTGGTATGTTCATTTTAACCACCAGGCCTGGCAAGATGAAATACAGTGTCAAACAGACCTCATACCATTTCTCACTGATACAGATTTCTTGGCACATGCAAGTGATAAAACATTTAAGGTGCAATATGTATTTCATTACTTTGAAAAGCAGCATGAAGCAGGTACCACATGGCATAACAGAGCCCATTTCTACACATGAAATTCCAACCCCCCCAGGTTAAACGGGGCTTTGAGCAACCTGGTCTAGTGAAAAATGTCCCTGCACTGGCGGGTGGGATTCTACTAAACAATCTTTAAAGGTGCCTTCCAACTCAAACCATTCTATGATTCTACAAAAAAACATGTTTTCACAATGTACATAAAACTCCCAGTCATGCAAGTCTTAAAAAAAACTACAAGGATTCTTTATTCAAAAGGAGAGGGTATTCAGTGTGCCTTTTGGTACAAAAGGAAGAGCAGATAATTGTGCCTGAAGTGACAAAATTACCAGCTCAATGATTCACCAGACTGACACTAATCTAGCTCAACCCTACCTCAAACATGCACCAAGGCAGACAAGAAATTCCTCAGATTCTGAAGCTTCACCAGCATAAACAGAAAACTGCTATGACTGACACTAGAGTGTTAGTTTCTTATGTATTCACTAAGGAACTCACCCCCATGACAGCAGAATATTTTCTCATCCACAATAGCGGCAATTGGTAAACAGTTAAAACAATCTGTGAAGGTTTTCCACAGCTTAATATTGTATCTTCTCTTACCTGGAAGACATTTTGGAATAAAAACAGTTAATATGCTTTTCTATCACAACTACAATCAACCTAACAGCCTGAAGTTTACCAAGGCTTGCAAAACATTAGCATTAAAGCCTATACAGAATTTATCTCCTGATACCCACTGATACACTTCACTGCTCAGAAGAAAGTTACAGAGGTTCTTTCAAGTGTGGCAGAGTACTCTGAAGCAGCTCTGAGGACAGCACTGATCTGATAACAGAATAACATCCCACTGCTGGCAGCCAGACTCTCCAGTCCCAACTCTGCTTTGGAAAATTATCCCTTGGAGAATTTGATCCATTTTGGAAAATCTTGCCATTTGCTGTTTTCTTCAGGGGAAAACAGCAATTCCTGGAAAGCAGAATTTCTTCTGCTGTACCACGTAATCTCCCTAGGCAAAGAAACAGGACTGAGAATTGAAACTACTACAGTTTTACTTTCACAGCAACTCTCCCAACAGGCATGAACCCTGAACATATTTGCCATCTATGACTAAGCCTGTGATTAATCTCCAAGGAGTCAACTCTGAAATACCAACATCTTTGTTTCCTCACTGAAGGAGAACGAGACACGGAGAGTACATCTTGTAAGCTACAAGCCAAGTCCGTCCCATAATGTAAGTTGTGAGAATGCTTCACTGCACAATTAACTTACCAGTTTTACCTCCTCTACATTATCTGGATTAAGTCACAGCCTTTGAAACATGAACATACACTTCAACTTCATTATAAAATTGCTTCTTATGTTAGGGTAAGGTCTACCAATGCACCCTGCAGTGACAGCGATGGTACATTAACTGTGTAGCAATGTCATGTTTGTTTTAAACATTACAGGTCTTAATAAGAAGTAGCTGCAATCACTGTAACATAACCACTGTAAAGACCAGCCCATTCTCCAGGTTAGCTTAGCACAAGTATACAGCAGCATCATCATCATCATCCCCAGATGATGATGCACACATCTATTACTTACATTCATCGTAAAACCCATAAATTCTATTGATGCTGGCACATTCATGGTTTCCTCTGAGGAGGAAAAAATTCTCTGGATATTTAATTTTGTAGGCCAGTAGAAGACAAATGGTTTCTAAAGATTGCTTTCCTCTGTCAACATAATCACCAAGGAACAGGTAGTTGCTTTCTGGTGGAAAGCCTCCATATTCAAAGAGTCGAAGCAAGTCATAGTACTGTCCATGGATATCACCTGCAAAGATTATTTGGAAATGACATGTAAGTGACCTTTTGCTACATTCTTTGTCTGATTCTAGAGAAAGAACAAAGGAATGATCCTTCAGAAAAGAAAAAGCTTGCAGTGACATACAGCATACTTAAAAATCCATTTATCTTACAGGATATAAAATGATCACATTCTGAAGCCTGGCATCTATGTAATGCAATGGTTAACTGCACTAAGATGTACTAAGATGTATGCAGCTACTCAGAAATACTCACACTTGTAAAACAAAATCAAGATTCCGAGAAATCAACTGCACGTTCAGTTGCATCTAACTGAACACTAAAGCACAATTTTAGATGACCAGTGGCTAATATTGAACAATCTATTTCAATTTGAAGTAAATCCCTCAGTGATGGAGTAGAATAAAATACTGGAAGCTTTTAAAAGTGCATTTATTGAGGTTTTCATTTTGACATTCTTCATTCTTTTAGCATAACTGGACATGAAAGTGGAACAAAACGAGCACCACTGTGTATTAAGCATGGTGAAACCAAACCCCTAAGCATCCAGCAGGGTTTTATTTTTCCTTTTGCTACAATCATTTATCAGTAATAACTGAAAGTAACATTTGGCATTTGTTCTCTGCTTAAGAGCTGCATTTACCTGACACCTCCCGCCCAGGTATCAAATCATGATCACAGCACTCACCACATATTTTCAGTGGAGCTTCAAGTTCTAGTAGAATAGGCTGACTCAGAAAGATTTCTCTGGATTTCAAGCACAATCCTCTGATTTCATTCTCTTGAAGCTGGACATTTTTGCCTGGTTTTGATCCTCGCACTGTTGGAAGGAGTCAGAACTCAGTTATCAAAATCAACAACAACCCTGCTGTTATTTTAAGAGACTGATTAAATGCCACTGCAGAATGAGATGATAACAGGGTAGTATCAGTCTGCTGAGGTGAAACTGCACTGTCTTGTCACCACAGAAAGGACAGCATCTTCTGTTTCAGTTGTATGTTACTTTAACAGAATTCAAGGCTTGACACTTCCCCCACTAAATGCCACATTTTAAATAGCATCAGTTTAGTCCTTTAAGTTAGAAAACATATCTTGGACAATGCGACTATATAGAAATTTTTTTTTTTTTTACTGAAGCAGTTGTATATTTGTTCTCTGGAAAGCCATCTGAAGATGGGAAAAGGAAGTCTCCCATTTAATCACCAACCTGGTAGCTTAAATATATGATAGTTTAGGGAAGCTTGTACAATTGCTCAAGACAGTATCTAAACAAGGCTACATTACCAATAAATACTGTACTGCCCTGTTCTACAATGCAGTTAGGAGCCATGAAAGAAAAACAAGGGTATAACTGGAAGGTCAGAACTATATATAAGGAAATATTCTTTTATCACAATGACAAAACAGCTCTCCTTATCATTGCCTCTGAGCACAGTAAAAGACAAGCCAGTAGGACATTTATCTCCCAGCCTCAGACCACTTTTTCCCTTTCCCCCAGTCCTTTACTCCCTCCATTAACGTTCCAATCTCCCCCACTAAAACAATTCAAAATAGTTGGCTCTCTTTAGTATCTATCAAAGCTTTCTGTCCTAGTCTGGACAACAAGGACACCAGCTTGACCTGGACATGTTTCTACAGCCACCAGCACAGCTTCTCCTCCATTTACCTATCACTCTGTACCCCATTTCTGTTGCGCAGAAATAAAAAGGACATTTCTAAGGCAGCAATACTCTACCTATGGCCAAATTCCATGCAGCAGCATTTATGAGGGTAAATAAAAATGGTGATTATGCCATTACTGGTGCAGCTTATCGTATTTTTATTTGGTGTCAAACCAGAAACAACATGGAGTACAGATAAGGCTGAAGCAATAAAAACCTGTTCCAAACTCCAGTAAGATTATAGAATAAGCAAAGTCATCTTCTACCACATAACCCATTGGCTGAGCTGCATCAAAGCCAAATAACTTCAGAACTTCAGCCTCAGATGCCTGAAACACTCTGACAACACCTCCAGAAACAGAAGCATTGCTGGAAATGTTGCCTAGTTAAGGGACTTACTGTGCACAACTCATATGGCATTGAAACTGAAGAATTTGTTCTCTTATCCAAAAAAGCTTAGTCTTCAGTTGCAAAAAAAGCAAGCAACAACCCCTGACCTTCCTGAATTCCTAAATAACCTTCCAGATACCATTTGAGCCTAATTCCCTTGATACTATTTAGCCTCAGAGTGAGAAATCTGGAAGCTACAGACTCAAATCTCTGTACTGTCACTTTGAGCCTTGCACGATATGGAATGAAGAAGAGAGAACTGCAGGAGGAAAACTGGGGAAGCAGGGAGCATGTTTTAGGAAGAGTAAGAACAAAAGCTGTTGTGTTCCAAAGGCACTACTATTTCTCATTAGCACAGAAGCTTCCTACTTTTATGAAAGCCTCTGATTAAGAGTAGAAACATTGTTGACTCAGCATACATCTTATCTAGACCAAGAATAAAATAATGCTTATGTAATATCCATCCATAAAATCAAGTGTCATTGGATGCAATCTCTACCAGCACTTACAGAATTCCTACCAAACGATTCCAGCCTGCATACTGACTCCCAGAAGTACTGGTCCTGGTAGCACAGGCCGCCCTACAGAATCACGGACAACCCCCTAAACCACAAGACTTTTCCTCAAACAAGCTTCAAATTAAACTTTAGTTCAAATTACAATGTATCCTGACAGTCACATTAACTTAATTGTAGGTCAAAAGCGACGGCTTTAATAATGTTATCTTTCAAACAATACCTGCTCCTTCACTACTCACTGCCTGTGTATTATCACTCAACTCTGACATTATATGACAACACTGGAATTACCACTAACCTTCATGTCTTCCATTAAAACATCCAAAGTAATGGAGCATATAAATGAAAGTTAAATCTTTGTCACAGCAGCTTATCACGCATGAGGCTTTTCATCCACACAGCTATTTTTTCATCCATACAGTAATTTTCCAAACACTCCCAAGCAATGAGCAAGTTACTCAAAATGCCAACTATCCAGAAGCAATAAGGAACAGAAATTAATAGAATCAAATGGCCAGCTGCCTGAATTATGTTAACATTTCCCCTGCCTTTCAATTTTACAGTTCACCTCTGGTTTTGAGATAATACAACACACTTGTGTTTAGCTTTCTGAAAAGCCATTAAATTTAACTTTCTACTGCTTGATCTTGTTAGAAAATGCTAAAACCAAACTCTGTACTGCACATCCATAAAGTATAAAATAATATACGAACTATGTCATGCACTGAGTCACTAAAGCTCATGAATAAAGCATACACATTAATCTCTGCTGAAGATTAAATGAAAATCTGAAAACTGTTTTCAGATACAAATTTCCTATGCTTCTCTTAACATATTTTCACTTAAGCAGTATAATATTCCTGCAGTTTTAGTCATCTACTTGAAGAAAACCTTGATAAGATAAAATGATGCTTTGTTGCAGTCCACAAGCTTACTAGCAGAGACACCAGAAGGATGAAAGAACAGGACAATCTGATTCAGCTCTGCAGCACACTGCCTGCCAATGACATTTAGACCATTCTTGTCCAACATGGAATTGGCACAGAAGAAATAAGCATGTTCAATTTCTTCTCACATTGACCTACATATCCTGAGAAGCTCAGAAAAAATATTTTTGGCTTCAGAAGCATCAAATATGCAGAATATGCATGTTGGTTTGAGAAACCTATATTTTTAGTGCAAGGATTTTCTCATCTGCAATGAAAGAGCTGGCAAGGAAACGCAGGCTGTTCAGTCTCTAGGACTTAGAAATATTTCTCTGAGCCTTCACATTACTTAATCCCACTAAGAAAGGCAAAAATAATACACTATGAAAAATATGTTGTGTTTACAGTTTTTCCTTTCTGCTTTGGACCAAACCAAAGCAGCTCACAGACATCAGACAAGTACAATACTAATTGGAAGATTGGTCATACAGTCAAAAGCGCAGGTCAGCGGGGCTGTACTCACACATTCGTTCTTTCAATGCATAAACAATAACCTCTCTCAAACAACAGACTGGAACTGTGGAACAAGTTAATGATTAATCAGTTGAGAAAAAAGGTCAGCCCATTTCAAGTAATGTATTATTTGTGACTGGTCTCCACATACTGCTGCACTATTTCCAGAGAGTAATTTATTCCCATCCTCTTTCAGAGACGCTCCTGTTCTTAAAAATGACTGAGAGCTTTAATTTCAGTGTCCAGTTTGGGCAATCTTCTAACAAACCTTTTCCACTGTACAAGTATGAGAAGTTTTGGAAAAACAAACTCTCCTCAGGACAGAAAAGACTCCAGAAAAGATCACTCCTGGAACCTGGATGTTCTCTGCAGATGTACTGACTTGAACATGGGTTCCAACTGTTAAAATTAACATTGCTTTCCAAGACAAGGAGGAAAACTACAGGGCAGCAACAACCAACACCAGCTCTAAAATGAGTGTATTACAGAGGTGAGCGCAGTGCTACAGCTACCCCAGCAGAGGGGGAAAAATAAAAGGAAGAGCAGCAAGAATTTAACAGCACCTGTGACACCTTGGTGCAAGCAGATGGAGCTAGTACAAAACCTAGCTGCTGCAGCTGCCAGGAGCTAAACACTGCCTGACACCCAGGATAACTTTTATACATTTGTTTGTGAAAGATGAATAGGTCAAGAACTATGAGATCTAGAGAGTACAACAGTCGGAAGACCACACACACAACGGACTTCTACACCACATCCCATCAGAAGCATTTCCCAATATTCAGCTCAGTGCCACACAACCCTTTAATGAAGGCAAATGGTATTACAAAACTGAGTATATCACTCATTCAAGGTTAATATGAAAGGGACGTATGCTTAGGAAAGTATTCAAAAAGAGAACTCGAAAATAGTGGAAATTTCACTGACACATCTCATTTTCCTGTATTACATTAAAAGCAGCAGCTGAAATGCTGTCAACTGAAATACAAAAATTAAATACTTGTACAGAAAATGTTTTAAAGAAAATAGTCTATCAGGAGGTCAGTTCATTTTTGGCTACTAAACAGATCTCTCAATTTTACCACATTTTACATTAAGATGTTTGCAACCCCAGAGACATCTCCAAAAATACTGCAGGTTGTTTTTCACGTTGCTTTTAGCAGTTCCTTATGACAGTTTTGCACCAACAGCACAAAAGAAAGAAAGTAACTTGAAAGTGGTTGATGCAGAAAAGGTTTTCCTCTCTTGCAGGCACTACCAACTTTGATCAGATCATTTCAGACTGAAAAGTGAAACTGAAAAGCAACTCCTCAGTGCCCAAGCCTCTAAAAAGAGAAATTTGTAGTCTACCTTTTTAGTATGATGAAAGTTCACAGAACTTATCAAACAGAAGAGTCTGCATCACTGCCAAATTTTCATCTTGTAGTCTACTTTCACACTGGGGAGAGCTATGCAACAAACACATACACCAATCACAAATATTCAGAAATAACGAATTCTTCCACTTTAATGACTGGGCTGCAAATGCAGAATGTGACTGAATCCACGGCACTGATAGGAATCTAGTCCTTGTCTTCCAAATGCAGGGCTCCTATTTCCCATTATTATAAACTGCTGCAACACAGTTATGATTAGGAAACGGACATGATTAGGAAACGGTTACCATGAAGCTCTACAAACTAAAAACCAGAAAATTATATGGTCTGAGGTCAAGAAGTGCTGCTTGTCTATTAGAAAATTTATCAGAGCACCCCGACCCATCTCAAATAAAATCTGACCACATTTCATATTAACATCTGTGAGAATCACAGACACTTATCACAGTATATGAAGCTGAATAGCAAGCAACCCTTCAGTCCACTCAATGCTGTATTTAGTGGAAACATGGAAAAAAAAAAAATCAGAGGAAAACTGCATTTCTGAGAAACAGCCCTCTCTATTGTTAGCAAAAGTTTACCCAAACTCTTTGGTTCAACTATTTTTAATAACTGGATGATCCTCTTTCCCCATTAAAAGCAAATTAGAGAGAATATCTCCTTGACAGCTATACAACAGGCTTTAACAGGAATAGAAATCTGTGGGTGTATAAACAGAAAAGTTTGAGGATTTAGAGTCTTTTTGCTGATTTTAGTGCACTAACCAGGATTTCAGCTTTCAGAATGGCTACCATCACTCCAGCCTCACATGGCTTTATCCAAAGTAGCCTCCATTCATCATCTGGTTTTCCCTTAATAGCATTAGCAGAGGCTGAAGCTCAGAAAATATTTTCAGAAGCATATGTCAACTTTGGTTCCAGTTAGGTATGCTGAAGTGATGTTATTTTACCCTGTCATTTATCGTTACCATGGTAAGACTAATGCATTTCAATCTTGTTTTCTAGTTACACTACTATCAGCTCCTTTTCCAAACCAGACCCTGCTTATCTGTGAAAAGCTGCCAACACACCTGATGAAGGAAACTGATAAGGGGCTCAAGTCAGGAACACCATCTGACATGAGGCGGAAAGGAAGCCATGCCTGTACTTGGAATCTCAGGATTTGTCACCCATTCTTTACCTGGAGCTCAGCAGGAATTCTGCTATTTCCTGGAACCCTTTCCATGACCATACAAGATGCCACTGATTTTTCATCTTACAGGGAGCTTTTCTAGTGTCTTCTTGTCTAGGGGCAGTTCTGACTTGGCAGCCACACACAGCTGCAAACTCAGAACCATCAAGCTGCTGTCCTACAATACTCTTCCTAGAAGGAGAGTAATTTGCTCTTATGTTTATCCCTTTTTATTTCAGTAAAGTGAGTTAGCTCTGTAAGTATTTGAGCCTTTATTCACTATCAAGGACACTTCAGAAACACTTCAATACTCAATGAAGGATACCGTCATTTACTATACCTTGAAATTCTACGATTCTATGATAAAAGCCTTATTCTTGTGAAAATTCTTGTGAGTACAGTTACTAAAAGTGACATGATTAGGCAACCTGTACTCAAAATTGTTCCTAGCAGAACACAACCCTCATTAGTAAAGAAGGTAAAACATCCCATGTAAACTCAGTTACAGCAAAAAAGATCAGAATGTTCAATGTTTTCACTGAATGGCTTTCCAAGGTTGAGAACGTTTTCTTGTGACATTTCAAAGCCAAATGGCTCTGTACTCTTTAACATTTAGAGCAAGAAAGACTCTTAAAATATCTACCTTTGAATGAGAAGCTTAAAACTCACTTCCAGGGTTTTTTAAGAACAAACTAATAATTTCAGATAACTAGCCTAATGTTGGTGGGAGAGTATCAACTATCTGGGGGAAAAGTAAGAATAGAATCACTTCATCAGAAAAGTCAGGACAGAAAACAAGTAAACCTCCCTCACAAATACATTATTAATACTCCATATTAAGAACAAAAGTGAGAGTAATTCATTAATCACTCCTCACTTCATCTTGACCATTAGACCAGATTCACTACCGGCGAAGCTCTCTTGATCTCTTCTAACAGCGCAATGCTAAGGCATATTACAAACCACAAATACCTACTTGACTGTAATTTCTCACTGATTTCAAGTATTTCATCAAGTACCTCCTAATACTTGAATTTGTTATTTCACTAGCAAAATCACCTGAAGTTAACTGTTATAAAAAACAAGCATACAGTTTAACAACAGCTCTAACAAAAGACCATACTGCTCTAAAAATTAAAGCTTGCATAAGGATTTGGACTCTGTGAGTAAGCTGATTATTAAAGCAGATCTTGTGGTGTTTCCATGCTTGAGTATAGTTTTAGCTTACATGAAAAAAAAAAAGGTTGAAACTCTTGAAACAGAGTTGTGGTATAGGCACAACAAAGTTTGTGTAACTAACATTATGCAGTTTTTCTACTAGAACTGCACTGAAAAAGTCTTTCTTGTTTGCTCCAAATGTATATAGGATGAGAATATCCTTACACATACTTTAGATTATTTTTTCCCCTTCTATTTAGCACAATGCAAATCTCCACACCTTGGAGGTTCAGGTCACTTACCCAGCCAAACCTTAATGATTTTAGGGAAAGAATACATCAAGTACATTCTAAGCAACCGAGGAGAATCGTGTTTGCACAGTAATTTACACAATTTAGCACTCAAAATTGCAGTGGTTGTTAAAATGCATTATTGTTTTACCCATTTTGGAAAAGAAAGTATAAAAATGACAGATTGCCACAAAGGTCAATCATTACTCTGTCTGGCAAAGATGCTTGTAACAGGCATTTATTAAGCTACAAAAAAGCACTAGCACAGGTTACTAACATTGGTAATTATTTTAAATATCAAATCATTGCCTCAAGGAATCCAAACTCCCAGCTGAAATGTCACCAGAAGAGAAACATTACTTTCAGAGTTTTGGCAGCTGATGCAACCTCAGGTAACACCTTTCGTTGCATGAATCATCTCTCAGATCTTGTCAGGAAACATTTGGAAGCCCGATTTATGAATGCTCATCTCCTCCAAATGTGTAGTACTGAAACAAGCTGGGTAAGAACAGAACACACTGACACAGCACGTCACACTACTTTTGAAACTTTAAACAAGAGAAATAATTCAAAATGATTCAATCTCTTCCCAGAATCATCTTATTCCATGTTTTTGATATTAACTTACATTTTCAGAAAATTGCACTAGTCACACTAGGGAATATGAAGTAATAATTGCAATTAATACCTGCAGCTGAGCATGTATTAATATGTCATCAAGCATATGACATACAGGACCTGAGCTCTACAAATCACACTAGTAGTTTCAGGAAAATCCTGGTTTAAGTTTATAAAAGGAAGCCTTTAAAACAATTTAAACCAGGGAAGCTTAAACTGGTAACAGGCAAAAACCTCCACAGATCAGAGAAAAAACCCTATTTACTTTTACTTATTCAAGCTCAATAATCCCATAATATAGGATTCATATATATACTATAGGATTTTTAATTCCAAGTAATTTCTAGAGTAGAACTATTGCTCCTCTGCCTCCCTTTTGCTATCCAAGCCATTACACAAGCATCTTACAAGGAAAGGGTGCAATACAGCCAAAGGCTATTTCTTCACCATTTGTCTCGGCAACATCTCAGATTCCAACCCAGTTGATCCTATGACTTCATGCCAAATGGAAAAAAGTTAAATCCCTGACCCAGCTCTTTAAGCCTGAGTCCAGATGAGATGCTTTGCTCTGACATATGTGAAATGAGGCTGTTTCAGGCTAGCTTCCTTCCCTGAATGATGATGAATTTCCTTGACGCCTAGAAGAAAATTTGTCACCGGCTACTTCTCACCCTTTTGCCTTACAAACAGCCGACAGTTCTAGCCCTGTGCTGACCCCTGCAACCAAAGGAATGATGAAGACACCGCCTACAACTTCTGAGTTTTTCTTTGATTAAGAAGCTCCCATGCAAGTATTCCCAATCCAAACCCCTAACAATACAAGACAATAAGCCCTTCCACAGCCTGTCTGAACCACCAAACCCCAACCTCTCTGCACCCCTAAAAAGCCACCATTATGTTATAAATTCAGAGCCAAAGCCCAATGGTAGCATTAACGCAAGCAGCTCATCAAAGCTAAACCCGCGACAGCCTGAAACCCATGCAAATCTCAAGACTTTTTTAAAAGCTGCCTCTACAGACTCTTTTATGTCTTATTTCCAGAGCCCCACAACTACTCAGCCAAAGCACAGACCCATGTGCATGCATGGAAGGCAAGAGAAAAAGCCAGGGGGTTTTAAACACTTTCCTACGAAAATGATACCAAATTAAGCATCTCCTTAAGAGATGAAGGAGAGAAGGAGCGGCAGCCGGCTGGTCCCAACACTGCACCAGGGAGCGCAGAAGGGAGCAGAGAGCAGGGAACAGCTCGGAAACAGGCGGGCTGAGGGAAAAGTTGGGGCTGAAGGGCAGAGCCGCCCGGGGGGGAGGCGGAGACGAGCCCCGGTAAGACAAAGCGCCTCAGCAAGCCCCTCCATTTTGGTCCCCCGACCCCACCGGGCGGGCAGGACGCGGGGCATCAGCGGCGGCTGAGGAGGGACCACGGAGGCGCCTCACGGGTGGGGTCCTGGAGAACGGCCTGGCCGCCACCCACCCCATGGCCACCCGTCCCCCATGCCTTCCCGGACCCTCACCCTCCAGAAGCCGTTGGATGATGCTGTCGATGTTGAGCTTGTCTATATCCGCCATCGCCTCTCAGCGGCCGGGCGGACCCCTCCCCGCGGCTCCCCTCCCTCCGCTCGCTGCTTGGCCGGCCCGACTTCTCTCCTCGTTCTGTCTCGTTTCTCCCCTTCTCCTCCCCGCTCTCCTTATTCCCTCGCAATCTCGTTTCCCCCCCACCCCCCCCACGACCGCCGGTCTCAGCAGAGACCCAGTTCTGAACAAAATGGCGGCCACCTCCTCAGAGAGCTCGGCCGGCGCACGGATACTACGCGCGCGACGCGGCCCGCCGGAAACCCTTTATAGGCCGGGCGGGAAGAGCGGGGCGGGGACACGTATCATGACGCGGCCCACCCTCTCCGAATCCTTCCGCTCACGGGAGGTGAAATAGTGCAGCGCTCCTGTCTCCAGGTATTAGGGCTGTTATGGGGTTTGGTGCCTTGGAACCCGGCTATGAAGTGGATGGGGAGGCCCTTTGGTGCCAGCCGGTGGTGGCTGGGCTTCTGTCAGCACTGTGTCCCCGTGGTGTCTGCTCCGAGGTAACATTGCCTCCACTCGTGAGGCAGTGGTTTGCTGTGAGGGGTGCACTCCCTTCAGAGAAGCAACGTCTTCCTTAGCCCTAAACCGGGACGAACAGCACCAAAATCATGCTTGCAACTGCTATGTCCCTCCTGGGAGTTTCCATGGCTTGAGCAAGTTCAGATATGTAGCTTTTCCTCTGTGAATACTTGAAGTAACAAACATACAGGGCATTGGAATCCCTCTGGGTGGAGAAATTAGCCCACTCTTTCGAGAGCATCTTGCAAGTTTGCGTCACGATTTGCTCTTTTATTCTATACGTAGCTACAGCTTAGGGACAGGCAATTACAGTGAGGTTCTGCTCATAAATGGGATTGCATTTACAAGGGAGATGGGCTGTGTGGGCCTTCCCCGCTGTTCAGTTTGCCTCTGGTTGAATATTGTTTAATTGCTTTATTTACTCCTCCTTTAATTTGCTGGGGGTTGGCGGTGTCAGCCTCCTCCCTTCCCTGTGTGCATTCCAGCTGCCGACAGTTACCCGGTACCCATTACAGTTATTGCCGTGGTGGGGCCGGAGCAGAGATTGAGTTCATGAGGGTGATAAAGCAAAGGCCTCGCAGGCTCAGCGCGGGAGGAAGGTGATAAGAGGACGCCGATTTTACCTGAAACCCAGCTTCAACACTCGACTTCCCTCACGCTTATCGTTACGAGCACGCCCAAGCCAATGCGCTAATCTCGGTCACGCTGGTGTAAGCCCGAAGTAACCCCGTTGAAGACAATAGAGTTACTTCAGATTTACTTCAACGTGACAGCCTTTGCAGATTTACATCTATTTTTGTGCTGCACCTTCCTGGGGCAGGGGGGGGGGGGGGGGG